>JACEGR010001189.1:0-184301 GCA_014170235.1 Listronotus bonariensis
TACGGTATTATTTAGGCTTTTGACCTTCGTGGATTGTCCAAAAACCTAAATATTTTTCGCACATCCTGTATATAGGACCCTTAAATGCAATAAAATATTCTTAGTTTTTGCTTTAAATATTTACTTAAAACAAAAGAAAAGAAAAAAACAAATAACAATGTACACCGTGTATTATAGTTTTTAATACATAAGTATTAAAAAAAACAAGCATACTTGCATGAATTTTCCTGTATATTAGACTAATAAAAATGCGATATGTAGCGTGTTCCATAGAAATTAAGTCACATACATATTTACATTTTTTACGTAATTCTAAGCGATATAAGAATCCGTAGCCTAGTAAGGTAATTTGCTATACCTCCCTATTTTCTTTTTGTTTTTTTTTTGACAGCTTGACCCGTTGAAAAAAATGTCGCGTACGTACGTGCGATGGTTTATTCTATTTTATTATTGTAAAACATAAACGAATGAAGTTTAAATTTTGTGTACTGTGATTGTAAAAGCAATTTAGTTCTTTATAATCGTTGATAAACCAAAATAGTGAGTGCTTTTTAATTTCTGAGTGCGAGGAAACAAAATGAAGTGCAGCATTATTTGCAGACGCAACGTTTGTTCCAATACAGTGGTATGTGCAAACTAAGCTATGTTTTTGAAGTTTTAAAAAATAAATAGGTTAATAACGTAGGTTGCGCCCAAGTATAAATATATTTATTGCAGGCGCAGAAGCGACATTGCCGGATCAAAATTTACAAAAATATGTGATTTATTTTGTGAAAACAATTTGTCATCGGGTACAGTCATGCATAAAAATTATTAACGACTTAGCCTCAGTTTCGTTTACTTTTACAACGCGCATAGTCGGATATTTTTCTGAGAAATCGCCGCTTGGCAAATTATGTGGCGACATAATTATGTAATTGTAGGCTGACACTCGCGACCCTTTACACAATCGCGTTTTTTTATTCTATTACCACTACATTTGGACCAAAATTATATAATTTTAACATTTACAAGCAGAAGTTTTTTAGGAAAAGAATAAGGACTGAACCGCCATTAACCGTTTTGGTTAGGTTTGATTTGATTGTATTACGTATTGTTCTTTGAGAATTGTTATTACATATCATTTAAATCTAAATGATATAATGACAAAAGCACTCAGCCAAAAGATTTCAAGTAAAAAAAAGATCAAACAAATAACATATTTTATCATATCAAAATAAAGAGTGAACATTAACTAAGTAAATAATAAGTAAAATATTTTCGCTCATACTAAGGCCATTAGTTAAATAAATAAACACCATAAACAGTTATTTTATAACCAATAAATGTTACTTTTAGAAAAGAAAAACGTTCCCCATTACTAAAATTGTTTGCAGAGTTTAAACACTGGCATAAAAAAATTAGGGCTTTTCACAAAAAGTGTAATATACACATAATATACTTTTTTAACCATTACATTTATTATGAATAAAATGTATTTTATGTACAGGACGTTTCGTAACAAATAATGTTAAAAGTCAACCATTAGCGAGATATCGGTACAAAAAAGGCAAAAAATAACGATTCTGTTTATTATCTGAAAACAAAAACAAATAGAAATAGTGAATATCTACGCAAATATTAGTAATAAAAAAATACATTTTCTAAATTTTTCAGCACTTTTTTCAGAATTAATGGAAGTAGGAAAAATACACACTTGCAATATTTCTTTTTTTTTTTTTGGTTTTAAGATGTTTTATTATAATTTTTTCGCCAGATCTCCCTAATGGTTGACTTATGACCCCATGTTTATAAAGCAAACTACCTTTTATATTGAACAAGGAATCACCTCCTAAAATTTTTCGCATTTGTTTAGAAATATCCTGTATTGGGTATTCTTGAGAAGTGTTACACGGTTTTAAAATTTTCGTCGGATGTATGGTTGAATAGGATGCAGATTTCTGATGCTTCAGATTTTATATAGTACATCCGGTATAACCGGAAGTGCTCTCAACTTGGGGTACTATTTTAAATGAAAAACTATGTCTATATAACTCTAAAAGTTCTGTACAAAATTCTACCACAAAATCTTTGGGTACAAACACAACGAATTAACGCAATTTATCTTTGTCGAAAAGTTGTTTGTTTGCGAGATACAGGGTGTCAAAGGTTCCATTTAATTTTAGTTATTTTTAAATATTTTATTTTTTATTAAACGTAAGGTTTTGGGGTGTTTTTCAGAATGGAAAATCCAAATCTACTTATGTTTTTGTTGTGACATGCAGAGGGAGCTACTTGCACTCTTTTAATTTTTCTTTATATTTTCTAAATAAAAAGGGTTAACATAGTAAATATCGCTACGGCTAACCTATTTAAAGATAATTTAGAATAAATGTTTTATTCCACACAAAATATTTCCTTCGCGCTTTATCTATGTTACCTGGATTTGTTTAACAGGTCTGTGCAAAAATTAAATTGGATCGTTGTTTTTTCTGTATCTTTTAAAGTCTGCCGGGTTGCTTAGACAAAGAGTAAGGAAATACAATGAAAAATGTTTGTGTAGAAACGGAGACACCCTGTATTTTGCAAATGATAACCTTTTCTATTTAGGGTAAATTTTTTTATTTATACCAAAGAATTTGTGGTAGCATTTTGTACAAACCTTTAAAAACTTCCTGTATATTTTTCTAAAAATAAATTTTACAGGCAATTTTTGACATATAATACTTGTGCCACATACTACGCCTATCTTAATTAGTTTTTAGAAAATGGCGTTCGAAAATGTCATGCAAACAACCAATATTATTTATCAGATTTATCAGATTTGTTAAAAAAGCAAAAATGGTAAAAAAGGGCAAATAAGTTTTTTTGCACACATTTAATAAGTCTTATATTCTATTACCGTAAAAATACAATTCACCGTTTTCCCCAAAATGCCACAGAAATTGATTTTCAGCAGTACAGAACTTAAATGGAGACCACAACATTAATCCTTAAAAATAAATTTACCACTTATTTCTCAATGTTTCTTGTTAACTATATCCTCTCTCTAAACCTAATAGTTTTTAAGATATTAATAGTAAAACGCTATGCTGCCTTGGAAATAGCAAAAACAATATATTTTTTTAACGTTTCACTATTAATAACTTAAAAACTATTGGTCTTAGAGATAGCATGTAATTAATAAAAAAGCTTTAGAAATAAGTGTTATGTTTATTTTTTTAGAACTTAAGGTAGTTAGGTTTCCATTTGAATTTTTGAAGTGTTTTACTGCAAAAAGTCAATTTATATGACACATTCGGTAAAACCAGAAATTGTATTTTTACGGTGATAAGATATAAGGTTTATTGGATATATGTAAAAAATGGTATTACCCTTTTTCTATTATTATTCTATTATATTTGTTTTTTAACAAACCAATTAAAATGGTGCTTACCATGATATTTTGGAACGCAACTTTGTCAAAAACTACTTAAGATAGGTATAAGATGTGGAACACCACTAGCATTAATTTTTAGCAAAACATATAAGGTGTTTCGTTTAAAATAACAAAGTTGAGAGCACTTCCGGGTAAATCGCATGTGCCACATAAAATCTGAAACATAAAAAATCTGCATCTTATCCAACCATAGATCCCACCAAACTTTAAAAATAGTGTAACACTTCTCAAGAAAATGACGGGCTTGCTAGTTATCTCGTGGGCACCTGGTGAGTGCCCCACGAAAAACTGTTGAGTTCGGTTTCTTGAAAAGTGGGCGTTGAACATTTTTAAAATTTAATAACAATATACAGGCAATGAACGACATACGACTAATATTTTTTGTCAGTTCTAGCCATTGAGCTTATACCGGTAGTTAATGTCAATTTCCTTATTTTAAATGGAACACCCTATATACTTTTTATGTTAAGATTTTGCGTTAAATTCTAAGCATATTGTATGTATAATGACCTATACATAAAACCAACAGTTTTTACTAATTGTAAAATTTATGTAAAAATGACTTTTACAAGCCATTGCCTAAACGTACATTTTTTTCGTAAAAGAAAGGCTTTGAAAGAAATCGATTTTACTTTTTTAGGGCCACCCTAATACATTCTTTCTCCTGTTTGGATGTTTGATTTGGTTTTTGTCAAGATGCTAGTAAGAGTTGTTCCAGGCTTAAAAACCGGTTTGATTCCGTATTTTCTGGCTATTCTTCTAATCTTTTCTAATGTACCTTTAATATATGGAATCATTAGCCAGATACACACTCTCTCTTAACGATTCCATATATTAAAGGTACATCAGAAAAAATCAGAAGAATAGCCAGAACAGTTTTTAAGTCTGGAACAACCCTTAGAAGCATCTTGACAAAAACCAAACCTGAAACATCCGAACAGGAGAAAGAGTGTATTAGGGTGGCCCGTTTTAGGCAACCCTTTAAAATTTGCTCAGGAACAAGGTAACCAACCGTGTTGTGGTATTATCTATATACTATTAACTTTTCATTTATGTAAATTAAAAAAAAATGACGCTATTTATGTCAAATATTTTAATTATAAAATTTGTTTTACACTATATCAGCCCACAATATGATTTCCCAATGCTTTAGAAATTTATTTATGGATAACTTTTATTGTTTAAAAAAAAATTATTAAAAAATGGATAAGAGGTCCACTTATATAGCCGGATCTTGTTCTATATGTACTACTCAATAAATTAATAAGTCAAGGTGAAGTGAATAACGAAACACCTACTTCCAATATTACCAATATAGTAAATTTAATTTTATTGTTGTTAAGTTTCACAAAAAAAAAGCATTAAAATGTGTATTTACTCATTTAACCATTAAACATTATTTTTATTTTTAATATAAAATATATTAAACTCTTAAAATTGAAAATTCTTTTTGTTGTTCTTTAATTAACCTTTTTTTACGCAAACTAAAAATATAGCCAAACAACAGTTGCATAAATCAGTGGCCATTTTACAAAAAGTGTGCAGATTTTTCAATAATAAAAGGCTTTGATTAAAATCAGATTAGCTTTTGCATATCGGTCGTTTTCGTTTCATTTTGTTCAGATAAAGGGCCTTTAATCGAAATCGGACACCACAGCAACCGGACACAACAAAATTCTATAGATAAAAAACAGTGGCAGGGAGAACATATTAGAAAATTTAAAAATTTATCTAACAACACAATTTTAACTTAAAAAATATAGTATGCTAATAGAAAACTATGAATGTATTATGTAATTTTAATTAAATTCAGATTTTTCTACTCTACTACTTTTAGGTTACATGACAAATACAAAACAAGACACTTTTTAACAACTCTACGAAAAAAATTGCCTTTTAATAAAAAAAAGTCCTGCTGGGAGTAGAAATAAATTTCACAGCACTATTTCTAAATGTACAGGATGACTTTAAAACGCTTCTGGTTTTTAATTATAGCAAAGGATTTTTTTAAGCAAAAATTTTTCGTTTAAAGCGAAAATGAAAAAATCTATCACGCTCCAACATCCTTTATGAAAGGTTAAGATTAAAAACGTTTTCTTTCCAATTTTTCTAAAAATTTGAAGCAAGTCGTTTTCGTCCCTCCAGAATTGAATCGATACCGCATATTTAAATTTTGGAATTCCGAAAACTATTGCATACTTCTTAATGACGCACAATGTATATCTAAAGGTTACCCTTAATGACGTAAATTATCATTACAACCAAAAAAAAGTCATGTTATTTTTTTATATCTGCACTTTAAAAATTAAAGTTACGAAATGAGAGCTGTTACATTTTGACATTTGTGACATATTGACAAGAGCAAAAACATTTTGTTTTTGAATTTTGCATACCAGAGTTTAGTTTCAATTTTATTATAATGTTTATATTTTTTCTGTCATTTGGAGATGTTTTAAATGAACATAAACATGGGGGAATGAAAATACGTTTTAGTAATTTATCATGGTTAGTTTTGTTATTTTTTATTTTAAACAAGTATTCACAACTATAAGTTTAAGAGATATAGCTGTCCCTTTTTAATAACTTGGAAACAAGCCCTTTCTAAAGCCACACTGTATACTTAACATACAAATATTTTGGGTAAATGTTATCCTATTAAGCAGGACTTTTTGGAAAAAGGAACATTTTTTGTAAAGTTAATAATTAAAAAGACTTCCATTTCGTGAGCACTTTCGAAGAGACGCTGTATTAAGCGTTTTAATTATCAAATACGTTTAAAAATAAAAAATTAAAGTAATAATGTAACTTTCAGCTGATGGAACATTATCTACTTATCTAACTAAGCTATTGTTTACAAGTGATTTGCTAAGTTTAAGTGCTGCTTTTATTAGGAATAATTTCGTAACTGCCGTTTATTAACTATTCATAAAAGAAATAATAAGTATATCAAAAAAGGGAAATTTCAAATTTTACCCTTTTATAAAAAAAGGAATATTTTTTTATGCTACTAGAAGAATTATATTGTGTAACCCCACCATCGCTGGGTCGGTGGCTGGATTCGAATCTTGGTCCGGTCAAAATACTTATTTATATGTTTGGTCAGAAAGTTAGCGGTAAGCCCAATAACACGGACTAAGTGCAAAATGTATCGACGCTGAAGGCCACCAAAGGAGCAAGGTTTTGGAACACACTTCACCGTGTGATACGCAACCGTAGAGATGCGGACCCTACCCAGTTGGAAAGGTCGGTTATCCCCCTGGGTGAGGACGTGGTCTTAAGATGCCGTGAATAGGACCCAGACGTAAAAAGACGGGACTCATATAAGCCGAGCGGCTTCAGTGCATGGGTAACCCGGTCCAATTCTAAGGTCTAAGGTCTAAAGATAATAGAGAATTATTGCAAGTTGTCTTATTAAGCTCAGGAACTATTAATACCGGCTTTATTTAAATAGTGCTTGTACCCATAATTTAGAGTTTTTGCAAATCATGTTGACAGTACCATTAACCAAAAAAAAGGGAAACATTTTAGTAGATTTTCTTTATTGTTTTGTGTTATAGGGTTTTATTTAACACAATTACAGAAATACATTTGAAAAAGCAAGGTTTTAAGTCTTTTTACTTCTAAAAACTTTTCGGTTTTGTGGTCGGCAGCCATTCGGTTAGACATACAGTTCCAAAGTTAAAATAAGACCAAAATAAGGCACGACCTAAAACCAACATAAATAAAGCCAGTCACTATATTTATTAAGGGAGTCCTTATCCTACCATGCATCTGCGCAAGCTCTGATGTCAAAATAAGGTTGGTATTATTAGTGCCTGGCCTTATTTTACGGTGCAATAATTCTCTATTAAAAATCCATACTTGATAATTTAATAAAAATCAACTACAATTATATTTTAAAATTACTTATTTTAACTAAAAAATTAATAGTTTATTTTAATTTTTCAACGACTTTATGTGATATTACTTCACTAGATTTTCATTCCTGGAAATTAGTAAAGAACTGTGTTTATTTTTAATGTTCTACATATAATTATTTTATTTCCAATTGGTAAACATAACATTGTTTTCCTGTAATAGGGCTTTTACGTTATGAAGTAATATTTTTAAAGTTGTCTGGTATTGTTATGCTATGTATTATTATATAGTGTAATGCATTTCGTCGAACTATATCATATTAAAAATATAAATTAATATATTTTTTTGGGCAAGGTAAAATATTTAAAATTTCCAAAAATTTAAAGTTTCGTTTAATATGTAATTAAACAGAGTGTTTCCTAACCACGGTACAAAACTAAAGAAGGTGGTTTCTTATATCTTTTTATAAAAAAGGATCTTATAAACATATGTCCGGACTGGCTTCATTTGTGAGAAACAGGGCGGTTAGGTTTTTAAAGAAGTCGATATTTTTTATATATTTTAAAAACCCTTTAGTCTATTTAAATAAAATTTAGTAGACTTATTTAATGAAGCAAGGCACTTGTAAAACCTACCTACATAAAGATAATTGGGTCCAGTGGCATCTCAGTGGGCATCACTGCCAATATTATTGAGAAAAAGAACGCCACTGAATATTTAAAAAATGTTTATATATATTTTTTTATTATTTAACCAATTAAACATGTAAATTTTTAGTCCCCTAAATTTTCTGCGTATCTAGCTTCGTTTGCGACAACATAGACAACATGGTTAAAAAACAAAAATAAATATTTATTAGCCCTAAACAAATAAACAGTCGTATATTTTATCGAAAGCCGTCATTTTGCTTATTTACTAAGGTATTTTTTTTCAATTTTGGGTTTTATTTTATGCGTACATTTTAGTATCACTTAAAGTAGCTTTTTTTTAAAAAAACAAATCGACGAAGAAAATACAAGAGACTGAAAAGATGCATTTTTAATTGCTTAATTGGATAAAATATAGGGGCGTACCCTTTTTTCTTAATAATATTGGCTGTGGTGCCCACTGAGACGCCACTGGACCCAATAATCCTAATCTAGGTAGAGCTTTACAAGGGCCTACATGCATTAAATCTGTGCACCCCATTTTATTCACACTCTTTAAAGCATTTTTAAAATATTTAAAAATACCGAATTTTTAATGTCTAACGCCCTGTATCTCAGAAATAAAGCATGTCCAGAAATATTTAAATAGAAACTTTTTTCATAAAAAGACATAAGAAATCACACCCTTAAGTTTCGTACCGTAGTTAGGACACACCCCGTATATATTTTTAATAGTAGAGGAGCCCACGATGCTAAATGAGGATTAACTTGAGCGTTATTGAGACCTATTGGGTTGCAAAGCTTAAATGCTAAGAAGAAAAAAAATGGTTTATAATGTATACCTTTTCAGCGGTAAGGGAAGCGGCTATAGATTTTTAAATATGTCAAAAAATACTGATAATATTTTTGCTTTTGGAAATCCTTCGGATCTTATCGGATTATATATTTTTCGTTATCCTTAAATTAATTATTTTCTTTAAAATAAAAAAATAAGTCACGCTTTGAAATTTCAAAATGACGTTTTTTTTTTAACTTTGTAGCTTTCTTTAGGCCACTCTCAAACTATTAGATTAGTGGAATTTATACTGCTTAGCATGTTATTAACTTACCCTTTTTTAATATGACGCGCTCGACAATTTTTTCGGATATATTTTTGTTTTTAACGTTCGCCCTGTATTCGGGGCATTTATAAGCAATATTTGAAGGTACCTAGCCGGGTACAAGGTATACTCCGGTATATTAATCTGCCGCGCTGTAGTAAATCTGTGAAATCCTTCTCTTAGGCTCCGCTACATTAATAGGTACCCAAGTAACATACATATATGTATAAAATTCAGCTTTTACAAAATGACGAAAGTTACGTTTTAATTCATTACTCTGTCACCTGGTACCGGCCAAAGTGACACTGAGTAAACCTTTACAGTCTACTATTATTTTACTTATATTGGGCGCATGCACTGACAAACTTTCGGCTTTTACAAAATAACAAAGGTAAGCCGCTCACAGGCTTTTAGACTATTACTTAGTACCGGTCTTAAAAAATCCCTTTTTCTTTTAAAATTTACTTTTTCTAAAGGTTTTTTATTGCAATGCAATAAACAAAATACTTATTTTGCAAAATAACATATTTCCACACAATTTTAAACAACTGTTCAGTATAAACAAATCTCTTGCCCATTGTATGATAAATAAAATTTTCTCACGCAATATTTAAGTCTGGTATTGCACGAAAGTCCCCATAAGAAAATAAAACATTCTTTAATTATTCTTGCTTAGTAAAAACGTAGAATTTTTTATTTGTGTTGTCAAAGTCAGTTTGGTTTTCCCTGTGGGCGTCAAAATATTGCTGAATTTTGATTTATTCATTCAAAATTGAAGTAATTTTTTTCTTAGATATGAAAAGCACTGATTTTTAAATAAATATTATTATTATAAAAAGCTAAGTTAGTAAAAAATTAAGGACATTAAGGACAGCAAATGTGTGTGACAAAGACATAGCCTCTAATACAATTAGATTGCAAACAAGTGATTAAGACGAGATTAAATTAAGCACATACTGGTGCAACCATTTTCGTCGATTAAACACACTCAATACGAGTAGAAAACTAATGAATTTGATAAGACATATCAGTTTTCTTTAAAAAAAAACAGTAAAGTGTGTGATATTTGGAAATATTTTCTGATGATGGACGCAACGTCCAGCAACCATTAAGAGTCTGAAAATATGATTTTCCTAAGGAATGCACATAGTTTTTTTATTCGATTAAGATTTTTAATAGTTATAAGTTTTAAGTATTCATCTTAGATATTATAAAATCTTATTTTTTAGTTTATTAAATATAAAATTTAAAGTTTTTGGATCACTATCACATCACATTGTCATGTATTGTCGATTGACTTTGACGGAACCGGTTAATATTTAAAGTATAGGAAAACATAATTAAAAAATAATATTCCCCGCGATGGCCGAAAAAGTACGTTGCACTGTCTTCTACCAACAGAAATAAGTCATTTAGAAGGTAAGATAATTTGATATATGTAAATTTCCGTCCGATCGGATAAAAAATTATTTCTGCCGTAATTGTTACCCTAACAAATCATTATGTACAAAAATCTAAATGTTGATAAAATATAATAAAAATAAAATGAGCGCTTAAAAAAGTTATGAAAAACTGTAGGCAATTAAAGAAATATACACTATAAATATTCTTTCTGTATCCCAGAACTAACAAATATAGACAACCGGTGCCATCTCACCAAGAAATTAAAAAACAGCCAGCCATGGCATCGAGAGGTAAAAGGTGGTACGTAAAAGTGCGCCATCTAGTTGTATATGACAAAAGTTAAGTATGCAACATACTGTTATGATAACAAACCATAAGGAAACTGGCCGCCCATCAGTCTGCGGGTTTGCAGAATTCGGATGCGTAGTTTTGCCAAATCCAGGTAGGTGGCGTACAGCAGTGACTGAATATATGATAAAAATCATATAGAAAGCAGTATTTTTCACCCAAACTTTTAAATTTCTTGGTGAGATGGCACCGGCTGTCTATATTTGTTAGTTCTGGGATACAGAAAGAATATTTATAGTCAATCGGGGCATCATCAAGGGGTCTATCGACCTGAAGCGGCTATGACAAGTCTTAACGAAGACAAAACAAGTGTCGCCGACTTGGTCGGGCCCGGGGTATCTCATTTTCTTTTGGAGACTCCGTAATTTTTAAACAACCAACCATGGTAGCCGAATTCTTACAGGTTATTATTTATTTTATTTATTAGTCATATGACTGCATCCCCAATAACCTCCTGGTTTTGAATATTTTTCTTAACTAGTCAGTCACGACTACTCCCACCTTTATATATATATATATATATATATAAATATATATATATATATATATATATATATATATATATATATATATATATATATATATATATATATATATATATATATATATATATATATATATATATATATATATATATATATATATATATATATATATATATATATATATATATATATATATAGGCAATAAATGCTTTGAATTTCTTCTACTTTTCTGCTTTGTACTCTCCTAGAATTCACCGCTGCAACGGAGCGTGAGTAGAACGAGATCAGGGGCTCCCGGCTTACCTCTTCCACCTTTTATTGGACAGAGACGCGAACACCTCACATACCACCTCGAATATTTCCTAAGCCTTTATTTCCCTATGGTCGGCGAGTTCGTTTCTACACAGATACTACAAAAACTTTTTACCATAAATAATGAAACGCGAACCAAAAATTTTAGGATACTCTTAAAATTTTATTAAATTAAAAACCTCGTTTTGATTTGTAGCTCCTTAAACGTTTTGTTTATTTTGACCATTACATTCACTGTGTCTATGGATGGACTTACCTGTACCTGTAAAATTTACATAATTACATAATTAATATTTCGAAAAAGTTACTGTTTATAAAAATTTTTGGTTTATCTAAAACGCCAAAAGTTATAATAAAAATCGCCTTATAGGACATACAGGCTGGATTCAAATTACGGAAATATTAATTTAAAGAATAAAACTTTGAAAAAATGTATTTTTAAAAATACAACTAGAGGCATGAAAAAACGATAAAGAATGAATAAATTATTTTTTCCTATTGGTTAGGGTTTCTAGGATAAATTATGATTAATATAAAAAGTATTTAACATTTTTTTACGATTTAGGAAAAAACGCGTTAAAAACTTGCCTTAATATATATATTTAAAGAAAAGTCTTATCGGGTGTGTATGATTAAAAACTCTTTTTTCTTAATATACTCTATATTTCGCCATTGGTTAACAGCTTCTTCAGGAGAGTAAACTACAACACAGATGAAGAAACAAGCACATTATATAAGTGTATAGATAAAAAAATGTATAAGTAACTTACAGATTCAGAGTTATAAAATTAAAAACTTTGACACTTTAACGATGGTAATTGATACAGGAACAATATCTTAAAATAATAAATCTACATCGTATATATACTAAAATTCCTGAATGATAAAAAGCACATATATATATTTTTTTGGACAATATATGTATGTATGTATCCCATTATTTTATTTTATTAGTTAAATGTTTTTAAAATATAATTTTAATTGTCTATGTCTACCTTTGTGTCAGTTTTGTTATATAAATATAAGAATTTTAAATGTAAAAAAATCATCCATTTATTTAATTTAATGATAGTCTTTTGGCATGTTCCTACAAAATAATAAACGAGTTAAAACAATTATTTACAAAATATTAAATGGATGATTTTTTTACATTTAAAATTCTTATATTTATATAACAAAACTGACACAAAGGTAGACATAGACAATTAAAATTATATTTTAAAAACATTTAACTAATAAAATAAAATAATGGGATACGCACCTTGAAAACATACCTTTTATATTAGATATTTATTAGATATTAATGCAACTGTTTTGTTGGTAGTCGGCAGGATAAGAATTTTAGTTGATTTTTTTATTAACTTAAAAAATTGTGTTGATACGGTTTCAAAAAATGTAATCTTAATCCTATGTAGTGCAGATAATTATGTTATGTTTGAGATAGATACTTTTATTATTTTATTAAATTGTAATAAATTTGACTTAAGTTTTCAATGTCTTTTTTGTTGTTTACACAATTTTTTTCTTTTTTATATGGATCATTTCCGTTACCATTAGTTTTTGGTATTTTTTATCTTGATCAAGTATTTTTGTTTCTGTGTAATTAAAAGAATGTTTTGTTTCTATTTCGTGTTTATGTAAAGCTGTAGATGCATTTTTTGGTATTTGTGACCATTTAATCTGTTGTTTAGATGTTGGGTAGTCATACCAATGTATTTTTTAGACAATATATCTATGTATGTATCCCATTATTTTATTTTATTAGTTAAATGTTTTTAAAATATAATTTTAATTGTCTATGTCTACCTTTGTATCAGTTTTTTTATATAAATATAAGATTTTTAAATGTAAAAAAATCATCCATTTAATATTTTGTAAATAATTGTTTTAACTCGTTTATTGTTTTGTAGGAACATGCCAAAAGACTATCATTAAATTAAATAAATAGATCTTTCAAAAAGCCTTCCATGTAAGGCGAAACGTCAGAAAATGTAAATTACTGTTTTATTAATAAAAAAAACCTCAATCCCAAGAAACAAAGTAAACAAAAGTTGAAGCATATATATATATACGAAAAATTTAAAATTACAAGCAAGCAAATAAAAATTCGGTAATAACTCTGTTATTTTTTGGTTACTTACATAAACTTACACCTACCTTAATAATATTTGCATATAAGAATTAAACTAAATTAAGAAAGCATTTTAATCATTTTTTATGCTTTTTAATAAAAAAGTTTTAAGAATAGATGTTTCGATTATTTTTTATGGTAATATTTTCCCGATTTAAAAACATTTATATTAAAGGGGCATTTATTATAGCGTTAATTCTTTAAGATAAAGCAAACTTCTCATGAAAAGTAACCTTTTTTTGAAATACCAAATATTTTTTAAAACCATCCGTAGACACATGTCTACCATTATTTCATACTTAAAGGTTTTTAACATCCTATAAACAACTTTAGATTATTTATTAAAATAAAACATACACTGATAATATACTTAAAGTTTCAAATATTGTTAAAACTATTAACGTTTTATACGTTGGGATTTGCTGTTGATCAGCTTTTCCAAAAATTCACCTTGGGACCTGCATTAAAACGGTCTCACCCTGCGGACTTTTATTAATGGATTATGAAAATGATGAACCTAAACATTTTTAAGTAATACTAGTTTCAAACCTACAAAATTCAGCATATAGTTTCCACCTAATTATGTTTATTGAAACGGAGAATAGTCTAATAAATTTATGGAAATATAAAACGTTAAGCCTTGTCAGCTAAATTGTTGCAAGTATTAAGTGTAATACCGCACTGTCAATTTAAATATTAAGAATATTATTTGTAAAGGGGAAATTTGAGCAGTTAAATAATTAATAAATAGCGATCAGCGTTAAAATTGAACTTGCGCTGAGATTAAAAGTCTTAATACGATTATCGGAGAAAATATCTAACAACAAAGCACTCATTTATAAAAGACTTGTATTACATATAGAACAAAAGACTATTATCTCTTCTTCCAAACATTATCTCTTAAACGCTGTATTAACCGTTTATGCTCCAGATAATATCTATTAGTGGTTACATTTTGATGAAATACTTGGTACAAAGTTTTTTTTGTTATTAAATATTTATATTTTATTTATAACTTATACGCATAAACTTGGGAACTTGCTTAGAACAAACAATGAACAGTAATAATATAAAAATGGTAAAATATTTGTACTTGGGGATATTATAAATGAATATACAAGGTGTATCCTAATTGCGGTAAGAAAATTTAAGGGCGTATTCCTAAGCTATTTTTATAAAGAAATGTTTATATAAACATGGATCCTTAAATTTTCAGTTCCCAAGATACGGGGTGTTAAACTATTCAAAAAATCTAAAAATTTTTAAAACTTTTTTTTTAGTAAAATTTGTTAGACCAGATATAAATGTTATTTAATTAATCATCTGCTGTTACTACAAAATTGCTAATAAGAAGTTATACCCCTTAATTAAAAAAAAATGCTCCAATGTTTTTTTGTATCGTAATTGATATAATCCCGAGAATTTTTTAATCCCGGGATTCCGGTACTGGTACAGACAATCCCGGGATAGTCCCGTGATTTAAGGGTAGAGTACATAAAATGTTAAAATACTCAAAAATCAACTTTTATTTCTTAAACTTTTTTGGGAATAGAAAAAAATCTGAACAAAATAGAAATTTTCTCTTTAAAACAAAAACCAACCTATTAGAATATATAATATGTATTTCTGCAACATCGGCAGACCTTCCCATACTTCTAAATGATCGCATTAAAACATTGGTGATTTGTAGTAAAATATAATAAACCTAAGTTAATAAATAACCCTATAAATATAAAAAATAAAAAGTCAAATATCCAAAATATATTTTAAATAAACATATTTCAATGCAAGCTACTACTGATACTGGTAACTTGCGTGATGCGGAGTGTTGCTTTTATATGACTTTCTTCGGACAACTTTTTATTTTTATTGGCATTGGCAGCTCAATAAATTGACTGGAAAACTAAGTGCGTTTTGTTTTGTGCAATATTATTTTGAAAAATAAAATTTATTTATTGATCCCGAAAATTCCGGGATTTAAGAAATTATTTCGGGACTGTAAAAGGGGCGGGATCCCGGGATTATATTCCCTACTTGTATGGTCCAGGATTATGCAGTTGGGTGGACTTTTATTTCTGGCAAACTTAGTAAGGCACTGAAAAATATAAGGACATAAAAAAGTTTGTATTTTTAGGTGTTTTATCCGGAAAAAATATAAAAGTTGCAAAAAGTCAATGGCGTATATTTTTTTGTCAATAATATTAGCTAAGATGTGCCCCACGCCGCCACTGGTCTCACCAATTAAAATTAGTTTAGGGCTAATTAACTTTCTATTTAAACAAATACTACAGCCAGATTTTATTAAAATCAGATTTTTTTTAAAGTTTAACACCCTGTATCTTAGAAACAAAGCATTATTGGACCCATGTTTATATGAACTTTTTTCCATAAAATAAACTCAGGAATATGCCCTTGGACTTTCTCACCGAAATTCGGAAACACCCTGTATATTAAAAAAAACGTGAATTCTGAACACAAATAATAAATAATAATAACAAAAAAGATAGTAAACTATTTTCTATTAGAGAATAATCAGCTGACCTTTTGGTTCCTTGTTAAAACTAAATTAATAAACATTTAATATAGATGTTTTCTATGTCTCCTATTACCCTAGTATCACTCGTGATTTTATGTGAGTTTATTTTTACGCAATTAAAATTAAATATAGCACATTATTTCTGACAGAACAAATAGGCAAGTATCCTCTTTTCCATTATAAGTCATTATTTGCCCTCAGAATTCAGGTTGCTTTTTTAATGATTGACGCACAAACTAAAAACATTTTACTAACTTTTTTTCTATTATAAGTCAATGTTGATCCTTATCAATAGGAAAGAGCATTTACGCAAGTTGCATGTTTTGCAATTTTTGCTTATTTTAATCAAAAAATTCTGTTTTTGCGTATTTTTCTAAAAGCTAACAATTAATGCATAGTTTACACAAAAATATTTACCAAGATCAGATATATTTCTCGGGAAAACAGTTAGTCGGTCATGGGGTCAAGAAAAGAAGGTATACCTAACAAACTAATTAACTAAGGTACTTTGCCGTATTGTCCCAGAACGCCATACAATAAATTATAATTTCATAAGGTACTTTATTATCTGGGAATAATCCAATTTATTTTTTAATTTTTTTAGATTTTAAAGTATGTAGATCCAAGTTTCCTAGGTAGTTTAAAATATGCCCCAATCACGTCTGTTGATGTAGAACGAAGTTTATCTATTTGCAAATATATGTACTCAGACCGAAGACATATATTTTTAGTGGAAAATTATAAAAAGCATTTAGGTGTTTATTTTTTTATAATAATATTTAAATTTAGTTTATTCTTGCTATAAATACCATTTTGGTATTATAATGTTAATCTTTTTGCAATATATTACTTCTCCTAACACATTTTTATTATTTACTTGTTTCATTTTGAAACAAAAATATTTGCATTTAATTATATATTTTAGGCATGACTTGTCAAAAATGCTTGCATATATATGCGCATATTTACTTACTTTTTGTGAATATTTACTCATCTCTATTTGTCAATAATTTCCCAAAATTATGCGTATAGATTAGAAATGTCAGACATTAGCTTGTATAGTAAAAACACTTTCTCTATCTGAATTCTAGTATGCCGAATCGTTGCTTTTAGAACTTATTGTGAACTATAAATTAAAAGCCTTCATGTTGTGTCAAAAGGTTTCTTTAAATGTGTCATCGCTTTAATAGCAGTCAAAACACACTGGAAAAGGAAAATCGTTATAACGAGCATTTAAAATTTGATTTAACCATCTTTGGAGTTTAAACGCAAACCATGACTTGAGGATAAAATTAATCACTGATTCTTGCCAAAAACTAAGAAAAATACTTTAATTTAAACAAAAGCAAAACTTAATAAAAACCTATATATTTTTGTTAGTTTTGACATAGAAGAAACTAAAAGTTAATATATATCGTCAACACGATTTCTGGGTAAGTCAGACCCAGAACTCGTGTTGACCGTTGTAACCGTAACCGTAATTTAAACAACTTTAACACTTTAGGAGGTTAAACTTAAATTTTATTTTTTTAAAGACTTAACAAGATTTTAAATTAACATTTTGTTGGTTGTTAAATAAAACCAACGCAGTTTATTTTATTGAATACAATAAATACATCTTTAAGATGATGCTTACTTTAGTTATACTAAACAAAAAAATACATTACTTTGATAATTTTGTATTATTAAAATAATGACCTATGCATTTAAGAACACCTATTTCAAGTTAAGGCTAAGTGTTAGAACAACATTTTATTTGTTGAATTACCAAATACATATTGACATTTTAAGCATGATAATTCAATTCATAAAAATGATTTGATTAAAAAAAAATGGGTTGGTCAAACATTTAAAAACTTACATTCATTGGGTGGTTAAATCAAACAATTCAATTTTTTTGGTGCAGGACTACCAAAAAGTAAACATTTTGAGCTATACTAAAATAATTTAAAACAATAAGCAGAAGTCTAATAAAATACATCCGTAGCAAGAGTCAAGAGCTGGGAGTGGAGGTGGGTAACGGTCTTCTACCAAATGGGGGAAGGGGAAAGTACAGCCATATTAAAGAACGCAAATTGGTTAACTGCTCTTAAAGAAAAAAAAAAGCGTTGTAGGGACCGAATTCATCGTTTTCGTTTAGCGTATTAGAGTATCTCTCAGAATAAAGTATTGCAGATGGACAAGTCGCGATTCCAGTACCTTCAAAACCAAAACCCGGCCACCTGTAGTAAGACCGTCAATCTATGGAAAGCCAGTAAAAATATATTTTTTATTCATACCTTAAATACCATTTTTACCAATTTCAATTAAACTTGGCAGTGTTGTTTGTGACATTAGGGGGCTAATTTAGCTCAACAAAATTCGAATAATTCCAGTGAATCTTTAAGTGGTAAAATAACATTTTTTCCATCCCAACTCTGCAATTTAGCAAATTTATTTTATTTCTTTTTTTTTTATTAAAAAATAGGTAAAACAACAAAAAATATTTTAGAAATATTTTTTAAATGCCACTGGCCCCAATAAAATCTATGTTAGGGCTAAATATGACCCTGACTGATGAAAATATTGCTTAATAATTTAATTAAAACCAAATTTTAAATATTTTAAACATTAATAAAAAAACAAAATTTATAACTCTGTACCGGGTCTCCCACTTTGGTTGCAACAGCGGGGTATCTTAGTTTTTATTAAAGATAAAACCTTGCGGTTTTCGCGAACCTATGCTTCATTTTTGTGAAACAAAAGTAACTACAAACAAAGCCGTCATAGCCCTCTTAGTTACTGAGCTACGGGGTAATTTTTTTCAGGAACCCCTTGTATCATAGTTGGCTGATAACGTGTCAAAAAGATAAAAACTGATTCTTATATAATTTCTTTTTGTAGAATGCAGTGGCGTAGTCAGATTTTTTTCCAAATATTATTGTTTTTAAAATATTGACGAATGTTTTTTTTAATTTATTACCCTGTACAGGGTAGATAATTATTTTTAAGTTGGCACTATTGCTAACTTCTTTATTATTGGAGATACGAAGTCTGTTAAATTAACAAAGTTGTAGCATTTTTTCCGCTGATTAACATGCTGCCAACAAAAAATAACAAACAAACATCATGTATATTATATCACCATTCGAAAGATCTATCAAAGGCCATTAAAAAAAAGTTCCCATGTGTTATATTCAATTTTTAATAGTTTCGGAAATAGACCCACCCTCGAGAATTTGATAGTAAAGTGGCATTTTTAAATAGAACACCTTGTATATTGCATTACCATTAAATACACATTTTAAAGAGCTTAAAGAAAATACCTCGTTTGATATGTCTATCTCTTATAGTTTTGAAAATATGGCCATCCAGTCTTAAAATTATGTTAAATTTTTATTATCTCTCTATAAGCACGAGGTAAAATACAGAGTGGGCCAAATTAAAATTGCACCCTTTTTAACTAATAATACCTTTTTATCTGTTGCGCCTATCTTTTTTATTTTTTAAGGGCCAATAGGTGAATACGTTTTCTCTAGGTTTGCCAATTTTGATCAAATAGATTTAGACAGGACTGGACTTACGGGACTTTTTCCCAAATACCGTATTAAACCTCGTTGCAAATAAATCTGATTTAGCTACAATTAAGACACAAACTATGGGAAATGGTTTAGTAAAACCAAGTCTGTCAACAATTTGAGGATTTAGGATTTTTTTCGATAAATAATGCTCCCCATAAAGGATGCATTTCTTTCGATTTTAAAAAAGAGCTTTTGTTTAGTGTTCTTTTAAAATCAAAAATGTGAGGTTACCATGGTTACTGAGTTAGATGCTAACCAAACCTAATAGCAAATTAATTAAAAATAAACGTATGAGCCTAATTGCAGATAATTTTTTTTTGCAACGAAGTTAATTGCATCATTTTGGAAAAAGTTCCGTAAGTCCAGTCCTGTTTAAATCTTTTGACCAAAATTTGCAAACCTAGGGAAAACATATCTACCTTTCAGCATCCTAATAAATAAAAAGATGGGTGTAAGAAATAAAAACTTATTATTAGTTAACAAATGTGCAAGTTTAATTTGGCCAACTTTGTAGACATTATATCTACTATTTTTTAGATTTAAAAGGCCATATTACCAAAACTACAAGAGCTAGATACATCAAATGTCTATTTTTTAAAGCCCTTTAAAATATCTATTTAATGATGTTGTAATATACAGAGTGTTCTATTTAAAAAGTGCCAGTTTACTATCAAATTCCCGGGATGGCCATATTTCCAAAACTATTAAAAATTGGATATAATACATCAGGACCTTTTTAATTGTTTTTGATAAATCTTTCCAATATTGATGTAATATACAGGGTGTTCCGTTTAAAAAAAGGTTTTTTTTAATAAATCGAAATTACAATGTTCAATTGTTTTATGTTGCCTTTTTACAATCGTTTTAAAAATAAATAACAGTTAGTTTATTTTTATAAACAACGACAAATTTAGTGGTGCTTAGGTCCCAGAATAACAATCTACACAGACAAACAGACAACACTACAGAAGCGACAGTAGCCGTCAGCACCCTTGAAGTAGCGGGTACAGAATTTCGTGACCTCGAACGCCTCGTATTGACACTTGACCAGTCTTCTAGTGCTAATACACTAAGAAAAATGTCGATAGCATAGTAACGCATCTTACGTTATAAAAAATATCTTTAAGTAAAAATAATCTTAAACAAAAATAATGTTGGAAACTTTTTATGGTTATAAAATGAAAAATTATTACTTATACAAAAACATTTTGTTTTTTTTATCTTTCAATATGGCAAAATAAAATTTGGTATATCAATATCTGATGTAAATGTGCATTGATGGATGTATTTATTGGTTTTTAATGCTTTAACCGGAAATACTGACTACTTTTACATTTTAACATGGCAGATATCTTATTTTGATAGTATATGAAATTCTGAATACAATGACACACATGATGTCATTTTTACACTTTTGGTCTGTTTTTTTACATTTAAATTTATAGTGTTATACTAAGACTAAAACGGTCAATTTAAAGCTATGGAAAATGAAATTAACCGTCTTTTGTTTCTTACAACACTTCTTAAGGTGGGCTTAAAGTTTGCAAAATCCTATTTCCCACAACAAATTATTTTTTAGGGTCGTTCCCAAGGAGTACTGCGGCCAATAAAGTCTCTAGAGGCGTCGATACATATTTTATATATCTCTAGAGGCGTCAATACATCTTTTATAAAAATTATAATTTTTTCTCATACTATTGTAGAGAATATGTGTATGTATTTGTTTTGCAAAGTTTTTGAGGTTATATTTACTTTCAAATAATTAATAAATTATGACTTTATGATTAAGGAATGGTATATTTGTTCGAAAAAGAGTAAGTGATAAGTTCCTTCACTTGCAAGTGATTTGAAATATTAATAAACATTCAGAATGAAATTAGCCACATTAGTTTCAAAAAGATATTATCAGTTTCACTTTCCTCACTTTGTTTACTAATCATGTCTCGAAAGAATATCACTAAGGGCAATTGTCACCTTTCGAAAGCCTAAAAATGTGACAACACTGTCAGCTGCTCCTAGGCTCGATGTCGCACCTTTCTCGGACTAAACTCCCAACTCCCCACACAAGGCGTTAACACTACACCGTGTTTACCCCCACCCATTTTTTCCTAACACGAATGGTACTGACGCTTATCTTTATTTCTTCGTTTTGGGTACTTCATTATCTATGAGTAGTATTTTTGGTAAATCCTTTTTAAATATATTGTCGTTCAAAATGTAGTTCACAAAATTTGTAGAACATACCCTATATCGGGTTACATGCAGACATTACTTTTAAAAAAGTAACAAAAAATATTTTTGTTTAAAAAAAAAGCATATGTTTAAAGAAGGAAGCTAACATATTTTACCGGTATTTTTATATTTATTTATATTGAAATAAATATTAAGCATTAAAACAATAAAACAACTAAGCCAATAATACAGTGTCCAATACCGTTTTGGTATCTTGAAGAGTGGAAAGACAGATTTTTCCTTAGAATAATAACCTTTAAAATATACAAATACATCAGACAACTAATTAACAAATCAGTATGAGATGTTTAAAAACGCTACCTTAAATTAAAAACTTCAACAGATACCCAAATCGGACATATTTACATAATAAACTTTTGACACCGGACTCGTATTCTGGGACCGTTCTGAACTCCCCCGTTAATGCGTTGACATTTGACCAGTGTTACCCCCACCTATTAATTTTTGGCGCGAAACGCTATTGTCGCTCCTGAATATTGTTATTTTTGGCTTAGGTCACGACTTTCAAAATTGGATTTTGCTTTTAAAATTAATAATGTTTTTTCTTTTGTTATATTAATTTAGGTATGTAGCACTTTTTTGATTTATTGTTGGAATATTCTATTTTGTTTCTTTTTTATTTAAAAATACCCATTAATCTATTATATTTACTGACCTCTTCAATTATTAACTGCAATACATTTTTTTATTAAAACAGTGGTTTCTGACTTTCTAACTAAAAGCAATACATTTTTTGATTTATGTTTTTTCCGAATAAAGAATAAACTAAATATATGATGCTAATAATAAATAAAAAAATTATTTATTAAAAACTATTTACAAATTAATAATGCTGCTCGTGTAAGTGCTACATACCCAGAATTATGTATCAAATGAAAAACACAATTGAATAAAATAGGACAATTCAAATTTAAAATTAGTAATGTAAGCACCACTACAATAACCAAGTCAATAATAAAAACTGTTGACTGATTTGTTTGCATGGCCTACTGCAAAATTTTGGCTATAAATTAAATTGGCTAAAAAATAAACTTAGATTGTTACATATTTTTTAAAAGCTTGTAAAAAGGCAAATCTATTTTTTTAATAAATATACAGGGTTTTCCATTTAAAGAATCCACCAATCATTGGTCAATATTTTCAAAACAACGATATTTGGAAAAATTCTGACTATGCCACTGCGTTCTACGTAAAAAGTTAATAGTTATCCCTTTTTGCCATTTTAATATGGTATCAGCCAACTGCGATAAAAAGACTACCTAAAAATGCAAACTTTTCAAAATCGCCCTGTAGCTTAGAAACTAAGATGGCTATGATGGATTTTTAATGGCATTTGACATTAAACCGTGCAAAATGCATTACACTTTTATGTTCCTTTGTAAAACTAGTGTACACTGGTGTGAATTAGCTTACATTTCGTCAATAAAAGGTGTAAAATGTGGAATTTGTCGTAATTTACATTTTTTTGACATTTAAACAGCTGGAAATCGTAAATGTGTGGTATGAAACCTTGATGTTTTGGATTTATCAGATTTATGAGGATTATAATACAAAGCCTAATCTTCAAAAGATTTTAATTAATTAATGTAAAAGTAAAATATAAAAAACAGAAGGAAAGACATTATAAATTTTTCACTACATTTTTCACTTTCTCAGTCCCGGCGTTTTTCTACACCATTTGCGTCCTAGAAATCAGCTGATTACACTGGTCTGTAACAAAATCCTTCTTTAAATAAAAATACGTTAAACATAAAGCATTAAGGTTTCTAATTATACATCTGCTTTTGGTTTTTTGCTATTATGTCACAATTTTGTGTAAAAGCCTTTTTATAATTGCTATATTTGTGACGTTCATGCATAAATACTAATTTATTCTATACGATCGACATAAAAACAGTTTAAATTGGTAGAAAGAGGGACAAATTAACCAAACCAGGTTATTTTTACAAATTCAAAAGCACCCATCAAATAATTACCCCAATTAATCTTCATGCACCACTAGCTTAACAACAATATTTTATTTTTTAACTCAGTTTAATTAAAATGATCTTGTTTGACAATTAAAACTTTTTAAATCGAAGGCTTAACTTCTAGTATCGAGATTAAAACAATGGAATTTGTTAAATAAAAATAGAAGACAAAAATAAAAAAAACTTATAAAAATATTAGGGTAGGGCGGGGCTAGTTGAGCATAGAGGTAAGTTGGGCAATCAAAATATCTATCAAACTATCGGCCGACCGCGAAAGCATTAAATAGCGCAAAGAAGGGGTTGCGCGAGGGGAACTGATTGTGCAACCACTAGTGCTGACGCGGCGATCGAGAAAAGTATCCGGGCGCATTGTTTATTTTGTGATTAAAAAGTAAAATAATTGCAAGCCGGAAAATTTTATCTGTAATAGTTAAATGTATTCCGTTCTTAATCAGGTAAGTGTTAATCTTAAGTAAACTTATTTCAGTTTTAATATGTATAAAAATTTTAAATACAATTCTAACCGGTTTTTTAATAAATTCACTTTTTCTTTAAAATTTCAGGTTGGGGTTAGTTGAGCTACAGTTGCCCAACTAACCCCACGGTTTTAAGTATAAAATGTTTAATTTTTTTATTTTTTAGGATACGGACTTACAACAGTAAAACACTAAAGTCTTCTCAAGATTTAAAAGAGGCTGCAACCCGAACTTTATACAAGCAAGAAAGAAAACGAGCTGACCTATCTAACTTATAAATTTTCCCTGGAAATAGTTTTACCATACCCAAAGGCTGGTCCAAGAAAAGCTGCAATTTTAACAGATACAGAAGGCATTACAAGAGAAGCAAAATAAAACTGCTTAAAAAGTTTAAAAACGAAGATGAATTGATAGATATTAAATCCAATAGTTAGGCTAAGCTAGGTATGTTGCTGTTTTATTAATAAGATTTGTTGTTTTGTCACTATAAGATTATAAATATAAAAAGCAAATTGTCAAAATGTATTTTTATTGTAAACGTATCTAACATTCAAGCCATGATTTGACTATACTTTCTAAGTGCTCCACTAGCCCCATACCCTTGCTCAACTTACCCCACCTATGGGGTACGTTGGGCATACTTGACTAGCTACATTAAAATAGATGTAGCTCCTAAATTCGACTTATTAGAAAGAAACTACTATGGACCCTATTAATAAGGAATAAATTGCTAATCCATCAGTATGCGTTATAAGCCATTAAGACTTATTTTTGAGGAGCTATAACCGATCAAGTGAAAAATTGCTCAACTAGCCCTGCCCTACCCTACGTTGAAAGTGTTAATAATTGGTTTTAAGTAAAGAAAATATGCTACCTTTACCCCCTATAAAGCCAGGTTTAATCATTTTTTTAAATCATGAATAAAAATGGTAAAGATTTTTTTATTAACTCAAAATATTCTTAAATCAGTGGTGCCGAAAATAAAAAAAATATATAATTGTAGGCTTGCGAATTTAAAAGCTCATAAAGAAGGCCAATTTTAAAATTCTGTTGGATTATGTTAAAAAGGCTATAAAGTGGTCTTCTAGAAGGGTAGCAAATTTTTTTATAAAATAAAAACCCAAAACTACCAACAAATTATTCAAAAACTTTCGTTTTTTAATAATAAAATAAAATAACGTGCCCCTTATAATGCAACTTTTCCTTGATTTGCTTCCCTGCTAAACTGAATGCAGTTTTAGGTAATTATGGTTAAAGGTTTAATCAAGACACATTGCATGATAGAAAAGCGATAAAACGAGAAGTGTTAAGAAGCAATACTTGCAGATTTTTGTTGGTTGATTTGCCATAAAACGCTTAAAAATATTAAAAGAAAAAAACTACGAAATAAAATGCAACTAATAACAAGCTTATACACCATTTAATTTATGATTTAAATTTAAAGCTAAAAATGCGTCTTGAAAAAACTTATAACACGAAAACTAGACGTAATACATATTTTATAATAAGATATTTTTATTCAAAAGCTCAAAAGTATCAAATCTATAAAAATCGTGTATATTAATTTGAAGGAGCAAAAGTTTTTTTTTTGCAAACCAGT
The DNA here is from genome assembly GCA_014170235.1 of Listronotus bonariensis. Classification (NCBI taxonomy): domain Eukaryota; kingdom Metazoa; phylum Arthropoda; class Insecta; order Coleoptera; family Curculionidae; genus Listronotus; species Listronotus bonariensis. The sequence continues at coordinate 26,099 of JACEGR010001189.1, forward strand.
TATATTGGTTTCGTGTAATTTATAATACACCGAGAACTCAGTGAACAGTTTTATTTGGTTTATACGTATATTTTACAAAAAATTAGCTGAAAAATACGCCTTTTAATTTTTACAGCAAGCAGAAAACGCCCTAAATAATTTAAAAAAGTAATCTTTTGTAATCTAACTATGTCCAACAAACTATAAATACTAAAAATTCATTAGGTTATCATCTTTAATTCCTTGTTTACAAAAATTGTATAAAATGTATTCACATTAAGTATTAAAAACGCATAATAGTGCATGCACATACAAAAATATGAAGTACTTTAAAGTATTATTGGCAAGGCATACCCTAGAAAATACGTTGAAATAAACATGAGGAGTATTCGTGCGTCAGAATACATATTATTTTTTAACAACGCGTTTTAACGCAAATAGCTGCATTTTGTAGTAAATTGATATTATATGCATTTTATGCACTGATTCGCAGCTTAGCACACTAAATTGATTCACGTTCTTGCTGCAGGATGTACGAGCAAAAATTAGCAACATTAATACAATTAGAAACCTATATGGTTTTAAGACACCTATAATTGCAGAAAACAGTAAGTTTTTGTATATACTATACTGTAAAATTATAAGTTCACTTCCTGCAAATTAAGTTTTTATTAAAAAATTACCAGGGGTATTATCTTCACATTATATTCAGCGTTTCTACTTCTTAAACGTAATAAAAAAGTACCTTTATTTGCTTGTTAATGTTCAGACTTTCCCCGAATAGTTTATTGGAATAAAAAAAGCTAAAAATAAATCGTATTCGGTCGGAAACAACACACAAAATTGTAAAGGTAATGAGTTATTGATTTTTCTAAATTTTAGTTTCGTTACACATGGGGCGTACAAAACGCCGTACCCCCTACGTCTGAAGATTGGTTTGCATTGAAGGTAATGTATCCTTTCACATAAAGGCGTGTTTTAATTTTTTGTCTGCTGTTTTTGTTTATACAGGTATATATTTTATTTTGTAAGTACTCTTTTATAATTTAGTATTACTGTATTTTATTGTCTTTCCAAGAAACTTTTCCATCGCCTATAAAAAATTTGCAAAAATACCTCTCGCAGTATTTGTAATAAAATTTTGTGTTGTGTCTATGAAATACTGAAATCCATAAATTGTTAGGGTATCTTAAACTAAAAACCATCCTTTTACATGAACAAAATTGTGCAAAATGCAAAAGGCTTTAATTATTTTTTGACATTTAATAATATTTAATGGCCGGTAAAAAATCCCCCATTTATTTGTTAGTATTCTAAAGGTACACTTAATACTATGGTCTAGTATGAGTTGACCTATTAAATATATTTTTTGTAATTCATAACAAATGCACATTTTGGTAACCTTTGGTTTACAAGAGGATGTATCCAAAAACGTCTATTTTTGGATATGTTGCAATGGCAACAATGCCTGGAACACACTGTTGCTCGTTTATTTTAAGTCTGACAAGCGTCTCCCATGTGAAAACAAAATTCACGCTCGACGTCAGATGCGCAGCGCAGCACGTCGAGCGTCCATATTCCCCATGTGTAACGGGTCTTAAAGTCGAAAAAACTAACGCGATGAAAAATTTTCTTTAAGCATTTTTTTGTTTGTAAAAAATAACCAGAAAACGCAAACATTAAAATTGAATTTATGTGAAATAACATTTTGACTTTACATAATTTATATATATACATATATATATATATATATATATATATATATATATATATATATATATATATATATATATATATATATATATATATATATATATATATATATATATATATATACAGGGTGATTCACGGTCGATGGTAGGTTAGACGTTTATGGAAAACGGAACATTGAATTTTTCTTAAAATTTGGCATCTTACATTTTCTTACCTGTTCTATCGATCTAAAATATTTTCAGCATTGCGACGTTGCCGCTTTTATCAAAATGTCCTAAAAACTTTATTTTTTTAAATGGAATACCTCTTATATTAATAAGTTTTTATATTCGCCCTTTTATTATAATACTTTTTCGTTACTATTGCCCTATACCTATCTCTATCGGTTTTCGAGATAAAAAATAGTTTGTGTTAAATATGGTCCAAAACATGGCCCTAATTAAACTTAAGTAAATTAGTGCTCTCAATTCATGAAAAGTTAATGTTTTTGTGGTAGTTTAGACAGACACGATGTATTTAATTTACACCGAGAAATCGACTCCATATCATACAGAGCGTGCTAAAATTACTATTATTTCCGTTATTCTTAAAAGGGTCAAAAGATCATTTTTTCAAATGAAACCCCTGTATATTACTCAAAAAAATTAAAGATGAAGAAGAACGCTTTAAGATGACATATCATGTTCCTATACCTAAATCATCAAGTTTTCTTAATAAGCCGCTTTTTTGTGAAAAATTATTTTTTAAAGAATTTAATTTTAAGTAACCATGGAAATATCAAGCTTATGACACTTTGGTGACTTTTATAAGTAACTTATAAACAGTTATTGACAGTCTTTAAAATAATCTTCCAAAATGAAACGTGATAAAAAAATGGGGTTTCAAAAAAATTTGAACTAAATGTTTTCTGTATTTTTAAGAAGAATAAAATTAGCTTTTTTATTTATGATGACACACTCAATGCTCAGAGATATCTCAAAATACTAAGGAAGACTGTTACCGTTTTTGTCGATAATTTGTCTTTAGAGGAATATAGGAATTCGTGGTTTCAACTGGACGGATCGCCAGCTATTTGTACCCAGGAAGTTTCCAGGGAACTTTACGAAATGTTTGACGATCGTTGGTTTAGGCGCTTGGGGCCATGGGATTGGCCACCGAGATCACCCAATTTCACGCAGCTTAACTTTTTTGTTTTTGGATGTTTTAAAAGAAAGGGTGTACATTACTCCAGTGCCTACTAAAGAAGAACTGCGACGGCGAATAGTGCGGTGTATTGAAGATCTGGATCCCCATCAAATTAAAAAAGCAACCACAAGTCGTGTACAAAAGCACATTTTAAAATGTTTAAAATGTAATGGACATTTTCAGCATTTATTTTAAAAATTTGTTATTTTAGTTGTTATTTTAATTCGTCCTAATTATGTTATTTTCTGTACTTTCACATGTTAATTTAATTATTTTATAGTCGTACAAACCTCTCGTTCATTGGTCTTAATTCAGGATACATTTGGTTAAATTTTTTGCAACTTCTGGCAATGATTTGATCTCTCGGTCCGTGTAAAATAAATAATTTCATAAAATTCAAAGTCACCAAGTCATAAGCTTGATATTTCCATGGTTACTTAACATTAAATTCTTTAAAAATATTTTTTTACAAAAAGTGGATTTATTAAAAAATCTTGATGATTTAGGTATAGGAACATGATATGTCATCTTAAGGCGTTCTTTTTCATCTTTAATTTTATTGAGTAATATACAGGGGGTTTTATATGAAAAAATGATCTTTTGACTCCTTTTAAGAATAGCGGAAATAATAGTTTTTAGCACGCCCTGTACGATATGGAGTCATCAACTTTTCATGAATTGAGAGCACTAATTTACTTAAGTTTAATTAGGGCCATGTTTTGCCCCATATTTAACCCTTTACTGGTGTTCTGTTTTTAATTAACGGAAATGGTATTCTGGGGTCATATTTAACCCCAGAATTAAATTGATTGTAACAGTACATTAAAAAAAAAAGAATGATTTTATCCATTGTTTTATTTCTTTATACATCTGTACTTTTAAATATCAAGACAAAAAACTCTTTATTATAAAATAAATTGTTATAACAATATAATAATAAAATAACGAAAAAAAAACTAAATATTACACTTCTCCATTGAATATCATCTAAAACTAATCAGAACCTCTCATAAGGGAATTTTTGGGTATCTTCCTAATGTTTATTCATCACTGGAATCCCTGAAATAAAAAACATCACAATTAGACTATTTATAAAAAAATAACAATAACGCTTTTATACTTAAGCGGGAAGATATATATACAGGTGTGGAAAATCTTCATTCGCCCTTTGCAATTCCCCAAGTGGAAAAGAGAGTATTTCTGAATATACTGAATCACATAAGTTCGACTGAAACAGACGATGCGATGTTGTCGATGCACACGTACTCCCCTATTAGGACACCTGGTGCCGACGGTTTTCGTTTTGCGTATCAAGAACTTGCAGCGTTCGGGTATTGAACAATGTTGCCAGAGACTTTTTCGGGGATTTTTGATAACAAGGTAAAACGGGATTTTTAAAGTAAAAAACGGGGATTTTTAACGATTTGGAAGTACAAAACATTTTTAAAGGTACGTTTTGATCTTACTTTTATTGCTTGATATTTACGTCAGATAAAAATTCTGACTAGTGTAAACAATCAAAAATTTATATCAGACAACATTTTTGACCGTGTACACAGCTAGAATTTCTATCTGACATAAATATCATGAAATTAATGTCAGTTGTAAACAAATCATTACTTTTACTTACTTTTTACTTAAAATTCTCGATTTTTACGTAAACCTTTTTTTTTTGGTTGTCAATTTCTTTGCCGTAGAAAATACATTTTTTGACTATTAAAAGGCGGCCCTCAAATGTGGCTTTAAATCACAGGGATTTTTTCTAAAGTATCCCAAAAAAGTGATTTTTTTTAACCACGTGGGGGATTTTTATCGTAACCCACCTGGCCACACTGATGGTATTCAGTAGCATGGTAAAAGTTAGAAGCATAATTCTTTTGCCATTTGGGTTTTAACAAAAAAAAGAAGTAAATTTAAATAAAATATTCTCTAAAGAAATAAAAAGAACATAAAAGTATTTCTAACGGAAATGTTTATACAATGTGGAAACTCTTTTTAAAATCTTATTATTATGGTTCTGAAAGAGACCACAATTTTTAGCAAGACAATATTTCAATTTATTAAATTCGGTTCTCTTTGGTTTTCAAGCATTTAAGGTGATATGCTACCGGGTGGTGCAAGGCACTGCGGGACGGAAATTTTTAAAAAGGGCGAAAATGCAGCAATATCACAGACTTGTCGTTTCTTAGTTAATGGAGGTGCAAGTGGCACCTCATCATTACACATGCACTTCCTACAATTTCGTTAACAGCCGATGGTTTCAAACTTTTATAATAATTTCAAAAGTTGTACTTTTCGCTGGTACAAGACCAAACCTATAATGCAAACCTCCTAATTATTTCTTCTGCTAAATTACCAGCATAGTACTACTTAATAATTTGAACTTTTTGTCAACGATATTGACCAAAACTTTAAAAAAATCTAAATTAAGCAGGATCAGCAGCAGTTTGCAACACAGCAAACGACTTGCCAGTAAAAATAAATTTTAAAGGATTCTAGTCGACCCGACTCCGAAAAAATCTGTCCCCAAACCTAGTTCAAAAAGCCCTAAATTGATATTTTTAGGTTTCCTGAAAGTCCTTAAATTTTAAAAACTCAATGTACATTATACAATTACATTCTAAAGTCACAAAAATAAAGTAAAAAAGGTTTAATAACATTTTTATTACTATTATTATTTTAATTTTACCCCGAAAGTTAAGGCAAGTCGGCAACCCTGTACTCGACATCTACGTACCGCAGTCGCTCTCGATCTGGATTTCGTCTACTGCTACGGCACAAAAGAGTGGGGCTGTAATTACAGTGGGCGGAAACATATTGCCGAAGAGAAGGGAGATTCCTAAATCACATGAGTTCGACTGAAACAGAATGAGGTGTTTCCCCTCCCGTTCCCCTTGCTTTCTCCCCCACCACTGCGCCAACGCGCTCGCTTTGTTTATGGTTGATCGAGCTCGAGGCTCGAGCACTAGCGGTGGGCTTAACAGTGATTTTTTGATATCGGTGATCGCTGCTACTGCTATCAAAAAGTAGCTGCTACTGAAAACTGTGATATTATCACTCTTTACGAAAACATGCTAACTTTTTATAAATAAAGTCATAGTTAACCTTGTTAAAATTGAATGAAGCAAAAATATATCATTTTTAAATACATTCTGTCATTTAATATACATATAATTTAATTATTGATTTGCATTAGCATATAAGTAAATGTATATATATAAAAAAACGGACATTACACGAAGTATATCAAATATTTTAATTTTTTTATAAACATTTATAGCTTTGATCGTATTTTTGGGCAACCCATTCGCGATAGATTTATTAATAAATCAAATTGATAAAAAAAGTTTTCATCCCGTAAGCAAGCCAATTCGCATCCCGTTTTACTAACATAAACATGCATAATCACCATAAACATAAAGGAAAGAGGTTAGAATCACTGAATCGCAATCACAATCACCATCCAGCGATCGCAGTCGCCGTTTAATGTTGTGGTTACGGGCAGCGCCACCTCTGCGAACTGCGAATATTAAAGAGTGATTTTTTCACTGTGATCGCCAGGTGCAAGTAGCAGCTACCAAAATGATTTGTTAATAACCGGTGATTGGTAGCAGCGACTGCGATCGCAGTCACACCTCTATCGAGCACGCAGTTGCTTCTTTGCACGCATGGAGGATGTTACTGCTTCACATATTTTGATAAAAAAATTTTACGTAACTATTAAATATTTTGGTATTTGATGAATTTATTGCTTTAAATGCATCAAATACTGCCATTTTTAAGAGCTTTTTTTTGCCGTTTGAGGCTAAACAAAATTAAAAGCAATACCGAAAGAAAGAATAAACAAATAATTTTAAAAATAAAAATATAATTCTAAAGAAAAAATTAAAGAACATAAAAGTATTTCTAAAAAATTTCTTATAAAAACTTTAATACTTTTTAAAATCTTAGTTTATAAGGTTCTCAAAGAGACCACCATTTTGTGCAAGACAATATCCCAACCTGTTATAGAATTCGGTTCTTCTGTTTTCAAGTATTTCAGGTGTTATTCCTATAAGAACCTGACTAATTTTTTGGCGGAGCTCATCTAAGTCATTTGCACGTTCATGACGATGCCTATAAATTTGTTGCTTAACATGTCCCCAAAGAAAAAATCATTTGGTGCCAGATCTGGTGATCTAGGAGGCCATTTTATGGTACCTCTTCCGCTGATTATACGATTTGGAAACGTGACTCCCAAAAATTGTTGAACTTCCCTGGCGTTATGAGCCGGACAACCATCCTGTTGATACCAAATATCTTCAAAATTGACATTGAGAGCCTGAACAGCTGGAATAACCTGATTTCTCAAAAGATTCAAGTATTTGTTGGCATTTAAATTTCCCTCAATAAAAAAGGGCCAATAATATTATCGCCCAAAATGCCAGCCCACACGTTGACCTTTTGAGGGTATTGTGTTCTGAGAGGGATAGTGATGTGCTTGTTTTCTATCGAGTAACCTACAGCGATAGAAGGGTTGTGATGACCATGCAAGGGAAATGATGATTCATCAGTAAAGAGAATATTTTTGATAAATGTGTCATTAGCATTGGCTCTCTCCATCATATCCTCACAAAACACCATACGTTTTTCATAGTCTTCAGGAAAAACCTCTTGGCTAGATTGCAATTTATAGCAATGGTATTTGTTTCGTTTCAGAATATTCCTAACTGTTCGAGATTCAATATCAAGTTCTTCAGAAATTTTGGTACTATTACAAGGAAAATTAATTTCGGCTAAACTGCAAACAGCAGTCTCACGGACTTGCCGTTCCTCGGTTAATGGAGGTGCAGGCGGCACCTCATCATTACACATGCATTTCCTACAATTTTGTAAACAGCCGCTGGTTTCAAACTTACTTATAATTTTTAAAATTGTACTTTTAACAGGCACAGGACCTCCTTCAAATAAAAATGCAAATCTCCCGATTATTTCTTCTGCTGAATTACCAGCATAGTACCACTTAATAATTTGAACTCTTTGTTCAACGGTATAAACCAACATTTTAAAAAGAAAGCGCCGTAGTTTATAGTTTGCGGTACCCCAAACAGCTTGCAAATGAGCTCTGTCAAACGCTCGGGCCCGGCGACGGCACGTTGATGTGCCCCACTACTGCAGGAAAGTGGGCGTATACATACATAGGGCATCATTGCATTTGAAAAATGGGGAAATCTTATTTTCCGTTACTTTCTATCTTAAGGCAAGATCGCTTTCTCTTTTTCCACTTGTTAATACCAATGGTTCGATAACGATTTTCCAGACCTGTATATATATATCTCTATGCTTTGATTACTATTTAAAATATATTTTGGGGTAAATTTATTCTACATATTTACCACAAAATATATTTTAAAGCACAAAGAAATATTAATTTTAAATAATTGCATATAAAAATATTAGGTTAGAAAAAAAAGTTTATAGTTATTTTATACATAAAAATTGTATTACCAACACCTACAATGCGTGGATATTGTCACAACAGTTAAGCGAAAACGAGACATTACATTTTACCTAATTTGGTTAAAAGTAAATTGGGTAATAATGCTGTAATTTAATAATTATTTCATTAGAAATAGCTGTTATCTGTAACCACAGTCCATTAACCTTAGTTATCTTGCATACTGCATTTTATATGGGCGGCAATGTTTTTATTTTTACCTTTTGTAATCCTTTATTCTAATAAGCTAATAAATTAATAACCAATATTATTCGTTTTGTATTTTTGCACAAATAAAATATAAAAATTATTTGACTAAAATATTTCAACTGCAAAATACATTAAATATTCTATTTTCTATAGACAATATTGTTTGTCCATTTTAAATAATGTTAAACAAAAATAACACTTATTTTATTTCCGCTAATAATTTGTTTTAAATTCTATTTGTAGAAAGCTTAACTACTGTGGAAAGACAAAGTACTTCATTTTTTAAAAGCTTTAATTTAACATGGTATGTTTAGTACCTACACGCCCCCTGAACTTTTAGTTTTTACCCTAAAAAAATATATCCAATGTGAAAATGCTCTTAATTGCTGATTTAAATCGTGCTGAAATCATGTTGCTTTTCGCATTTAAAAACATAGGATTTTGGACTTTCTTTTTTATTTTTTCTATAAGACACAAATCAATAAAAAAATCTACTTATTGCATATCAGATAAAAAATTAAACGCTCTACAAAAAATTATTTTACAGATTTTTAAATAGGTCACTCCTTTAAGAGTAATTTACCATCGAACGTTGAGTTAAGATTGAGTTGTGGCAATCCTCGGGAATTTAATGGTAAACCGGCATTTTTTAAATAAAAAAATCATTATAAATATTTTTAAAACCAGCTTTTATTAAAATTCACTAAAAAGAATAAAATAAACTTTTCTTTAAAACCTTTACTATTAACATTTAACCTCATTACACAACTTAAATGGTTTAAAAAGCTTGTCGAGGGATTTACCTGAATCGATAAACAAATAAATTAGATAAATGAATCTTATTTTTTAAAGTTTTAAACTAATTGTATTTTTTTTAATATAGTCTTAAAAAATTGTGTAAAAGTATTTATAAAGATAATTAAATAGACGATAGAGGTTTACCTCATAGATTTAAACATAGATGACTTAGGTCAAGATCCCCATGTAATACAATAAATATTTAATGGTTTGCAGGGTTTTAGTTTATGACTCTGCAAAGTTAGTTGGTTATTAACATAAACTTGGGAATTAGCTGTATAATCCTGAGGATATACGGCAAGGTAGAATAGGAGCATAAGGCAAAGTAATTGCAATACTCTGGCTAAACTAGTTTCTTGGTGGTGTTTTATGAATGCACTTTAAATTTTTAATACAATTTAGAAGTAACTTTATTAAAAGGCAAATATTCTGACAAACATATTAAATATAATAATATAAAACAACTTAAGCTAATTTTGTTTAGTATTTATATTGCATAAACCTAACTTAATAACGACTTTTCTTGCAAACGATATTGTATTGGTAAAATAACAATAATAATATACTCTCGTCAATAAAATAATAATAAATTAAAATGGTTATTGTTACTTTTATCTGCAAGGTGAAAAATCTATTACGTTTTAAAATTATTACGAGGTACATGACAAAACATTGTTACCAATATGTGGCGGACTAAAATACACATCTACATATTAAAGTCCAGTTTTCTAGTTGAAAACAAATAAAACAAGAAATAAATTAGTGCTTTATGAGAACATCATTTGGAAACGTACGTCAAAAGAAAACTTACAAAACATATTTCTTTTACAAAAATATAAGTAGTTTGAGAAAAAAAAACACCGCTCGTTAAAGAATAATGTTTACATTTGACTTAAAAAACAAAAACAAAAATAGATTAAAAATATGGAGATCTGTTTCTGTTTCACTTTTCAGGTACTCAGTGAGTAAATTAATAATCTCTAACCTTTGTTTGTACCTAAAAGGGCATTTTTTATGATGTTGATAATAATGTGCCAATTTGTCTAATATACACATGTCCTCGGAAGTTTTCACCAAATGGTAAACTTTTTAAATAATAACTTTACGAAAACAAGTGCCTTTTTATAAAAAGTCCTGCCTAATGAGAAAATACATTTCCACAAAAAAATTTTCACGTTGGATGTACAGGGTGGCCTAAAAAGGAGTTGTTTCCAAGTTAAAACATAGGGTATTTTCTAATTACAATATGAAACTTTAAAGGATGATTTCTTACGGTATTTTATAAATGCCTTAAATACGAATAATATGAGAAAAATGTACGACACTAAAAAATTGTACTTGTAGTTGCTTCATAGAAAAAAATATAAAAACTACATAAAGGCCAGTGGCGTACATTTTTCTCTCAATAATATTGGGTTTGATGCCCACTGAGATGCCAGTGGATCTAATAAAGTAAATCTAGTTAGAACTGTACAAATGTTGTATTATCTCAAAAAAACATACCAAATTTTTACCAAATCGGTTTAAGGGTATTTAGGAAATTTATAAAGTAGCGACTTGTTTAAAAATTTTAACGCCCTGTATCTCAGAAATAAAGCAACTTCGAACATATGTTTAAAAAAACTTTTTTTCATAAAATGACATAAGAAATTGATCTTTTTTTGTTTTGTGCAGTAGTTAGGAAATATCCTGTATATTAATTTATAAAAAGTTTTTTCAAGCCAAGTACATCTAAGATACAGCTATTTTTGAGGAAATGTAATTTTTATTAAAAAAAAGTTTTAACAAGGGGCACTTTTTTTATAAAGTTAATAATTAAAAAGATTTTCATTTGGTAAGTAGTTTCGAAGACAGGCTGTATAACTTAAGATTACTTTGTCGATTTGTTTACATTCCACGTGAAATATTTGTGCCCCAACATTCTGGGATGACTTGTGAGGCAAGGCTGTAGTTAATTTACCAGTTATCTTTGAACCCCAGACAATGCTCTACAAGTAGGTTGCTAATTTTGCGACAAAAAACCTTTTAATATCAGACTTCACCCAAACGCATGATAAAAAATTTCATCCGAAAAAAATAATTTTATTTGGTTATGATAACTTAGTTTATTTGTGACCAAGGTTTATTGGTATGTAGATAATTTTTTTACAAATTACACAACCCCAAAAAAAATAAGTCAAGACCCAGAGGATAGACCCCACTAGTTCTTGGTATTTTGGGGTGCTAAAACGATATATAATATTAAAAATAAATTTTATCCGTTCAATTTTCCCTCACCACCCCCAAAGAAGGGTAAATTGTAACTTATTATAAAATCAAAATTTATATGCACTCCCACGTGATTGGGTGTACTTAAACTGATCGTGACGAACAAAAATAATTTCGACCTCCTAATCACCTTCTAGACCGCCCAAAATCTCCTCAGAGGGGAAAAATGTAACAACGAAATTACCATCTTTTTGGGGCAGTCCATACCGAAGGTGACCAGCAGATCGAAATTATTTTTATTCGTCACGATCATTTTAAGTGCACCCAATTACGAAGAAATGTATATAAATTTTGATTTTTATAATAAGATACATTTTACCCTTCTTGAGGTGGTAGGGGAAAATTAAACGGAAATGTTTTTATGATCATATATTGTTTTAGCACCCCAAAATACCAAGAACTGGTGGGGTCTACACTCTGGGTCTTAACTTTAACTTTTATTTTGTGGGGTTGTGTAATTATTTTAAATGAACTACAGTAACAGGAGTCAAGGGCGTCGCCAAGGAGGACAGGAAGGAGCAGCTTCCCCATCCCCTAGAGATTTTAAAAAAGTTGCCCAATGTAAAGCAACCAAAGTCTCAATTTATTTTCTTGGCTTGTGTGATTAATTATTCTCGAACGTACGACACTCGAATGAACGTATTTTTCGCAAAAAAATGTCAATTTATATGTTTTACTAATATTATAAATGCGGATTTAGCGCCGGTTTTAAAATCACAAAAATTCAGTAACTAGTTACCGTATCCTATTCTTAATGAATATTATAACCTCGAAGTCAATCATTTTAGGTATAGTTCATATGAAAGTAATCAAAACATCAAAAATAAAGTGTTTTACCGGCATCTTCTTTATGAAGCATGGACGTGTATTTTTTCTTGTCTTTTTTAAATACCTAGTTTTAGGCAAATGAAATATTTATATTATCACTTTTGCTCAGTTGCTCGTTTTGACTCTGGCTGAGAATTGTCAATTTTATTTTTCAATGTGTTTTATTATGGATTTTAATACCGGCAGTTTTTTGTATTCGCGATTCAGATTAAGGAATTCAACGTTGCTATACAGTCAATGCGCTGATGAAAATTAATATGTAGATCCAATCTGGCAAAGAATATTAACAAAAATTACCAGATTTTGGTTTGCGTCTCGGCTACTAGCAAGCACTATTGAAAACAGGGCATAACAGTAACGCAAAAATATTAGGCATCATTATATAACAACCTAAATAACACATGGGATGGTTAACAGTCAGCGTTCTGGGTAATTTTATAAAGTCACATAACGTAAGTTTTGGGTATTTTGTACATTTTCCTTTATTGCAGATTTTTATCGAAATCCATGATGATAATTACTAAAACAATTATTACAACGTACGCCGCACTATAGGATGTTTGAGAGAATTTTGAACAAAATTAGATATCTCAAGAAGTATGAGTCGTAGATATTTGATTTTTGCACAAAAATGTACCTAGCTGATATAACTATCTATCCCAGAAGAATAGTCTAAAAAAACATAAGGGCACTGTGGTGATGTATAATAAGAGTCTGACATTTCCAAAAAAATAAAAAAATCCTATATTTCTCTTCAAGCATCAAAACACGTACAAAATATTACAAATGTTATCAAATCGAAAGTTGGCTTTAAAAACTTTCGAACATTTATAGATTTTTTTAGATGACTTTTACTCCCCAGTTAGGGGCTAAAACCAGACTGGTTATCTTTTTTTTTAATACTGGGTGTTACAAAATCTTTAAAGAAATTAAGCGCATATTATACTGTTAAAAATTAAATTTACCCAATTGTAAAGGACAATAACACCAGAGATTAAACCCTTAAACCTTGTTGATTTTAATTTTTTCTCCTTACTTTTTAAGACATTTTTATTCAAGATTTTTTATTGTCTGTAAGAATTTAAGGCTTTAACTTCTGGATTTCATATATTAATTTGTTGCATAAAAATGTAATAAATTGGTGTTTACGGTTTTTGTAAAACATATCATGCCTAAACAAATATTATTTAAAAAAAGCAATTGTCTTAATATGTAATAACATGTTGATCTAACATTATTTTAAAATAATTATTTTATCATGATAAAAACATATTAAAGAAAAATAAAACACTTTTAATTTTTCTTTTTAAACAATTCTAAAATACCAAAAAAACATTTGCCTTTTTGCTTCAAATCCAAATCAGTAAATAAAGTTCTTTATTTTAAAAACGTACGTTAAAAATACTCTTTGCTTTTACGCATTTACCATTTATTAAACACAAGCCTAGTTAAGAAATATACCATTAAACTGTTATCTAGATTTAGTAAAGCATTTTGGTAGGCAAAACACAACTGAATTCATTTTAACGAGCCACTGACTCGAAACGCAGGAAATACCTTTAGCCATATATTTATTGAATTTATACCACGTAACGAGGTACACAAATGGAGAGCAATTTAATGTGATGCTATTGTGACTTCTAATAATAGCAATCATTATTTAACGTATTGTATCCTACGTATTTTTAAGGAGTTAAGCAAATATTTTAAGTATTTTTATTTTTTATTTTTAAAAAACGCCACAAAGGCGTTTTCCGATTTTTAGATGAAAAACTTATTTCTTAGTCACGGTACGTTAGTACCTACATAGGTTTAGACTTTGCGGACTGCCAAACATTTTCAAAAACGATGATGTCAAAGTACCGAATCATTTTGTAGAATCTTCGAGACGACGCTTTTTAGTAGCATATTGGTCAGTGACTGCTTAACGAAAGAAATAACGAGAATTCGATCCCAGGAGTCAAATACATACAGGGTCTTTAAAAAAAAATTCCAAAAATTTACGGCGCTAATTTTCTGTTTAAAATAAAGGCGAGTTTGTCGTATAAACGAAAGAGCAAAATTAAACCATTAAGGAGTTATCGCGGTACTGAGATGGTAAATATGATGTGGCATTATATTTAACAGACGAATAGTTAGTACTTTTCAGAAAAAATATTCACACATTCTTTGTTCTTAAGATAGAGCGTGCAACTGTAACTAAAAAAACAATAATTGTTTAAATACCTATTAGACCTTCAAGGTTTAGATATTATTGTTATTTAATATAGTACTTTTGTTATTACATAATTGTTAATAAAAATTATAAAACATAAATTATTTAAAAAATATATGTTTTTTTTTGTTTGGTTTCAGCGATATGCAATTACTTGTAAGTGGATGTATTTTTTTTCTGAAAAACTACGCAAAAGATAAAAAAAGTGGGAGAGAAAAAGGTCGTATTTTTAATAACCTGAATTATATAAATTATAAAAAGGCACACAAATCAGTGGTGCACCCCAGTGGCAGCTCGAGCAGTAAAGAACGGGGGAGGCTAAAGTCATAAAGACTATATAAACATAGAAAAGGCCGTTTTTTTTTGGGTATCGCACCTATTTAACGCAAAATACGTAATATTTGCATAAATGCAAACAAAAATTGTGCATTGCCACATTTATGGTTAAATTTATGGGGAGGCTAAGCCTTCCTTTCCTCCTCTGATGAGCCGCCAGTGGTGCACCCAGTTTTTCCGACAGGGTCGTTCAGGTCTCGCTCGAGATTCTGATGTTTATTAAATAAAAAGAACACTGCTAAACCACGTGTCACGTACTTAAAAACATTCTCTTATTTCGCCTCTGTCTTGCCATAAAACCGGTGGCACGTGGCGTGGAACTAGAAAGTCGTTGGGTTGACTATTTTTTGCTGTTCTTGAGTAAGTCTTTGAAGTAACAATACCAAACGCCAATGTGCAAAATCTAGGCTTCTGGAAAAAGAATGTGAACAAATAGCAAAATGTTTAGTAGTTTTTACGTAGCCGGCATTATTTTATCTCACTAGGGGGCCTAGTAAGCGACCAGAAATTTACTTAATTAAGATTAGATAGTGAATTACTACTCTGATTTTTGACCTAATCATACGTTATATCAAATTGTCACAAGACGGTATTTTTACTTTAACGACAGCATGCTTATGCATCGTTTCAACATTTAAAATAATTGGGATAATACAGTTTTTCTTTGCTTCTTAAATATTACCAAGAATGATGCATTTTTGGCGTCACAGGTCTTAAAGAAAAAATTGTTAATTAAAAACGCCAATAGAGGTTCAGCAATTTAGATACCTATTAACGAAAATAATAAATATTTTAATTTTAATTAATCGTCACAAACAAATTGGGTAAGATCCAATATTTAATTCCTAGTATTAAAGTGATTTTAACTCAATTTCAGATAGAAGATCCCTGTGTTGCTCCTAAGAGCTAGTAATTCAATTCGCCTTCTAATTAGATTTCTCCAGAGGCGCATTTACATATTTGCCGCCCGTAGGCTATTTTATTTTCGCCGCTCCTTTGTTTCTCTTTTTTCCATTAAAAAAATTTTGAACAGCAAAAAAAAAAGGTCCTCACCTTCTTTTCTTTCAATTGTACGTATTGTGCGTAGTAAACGTACTAAATAAGATTCGAAATCCACAAAATTCACAAATATATTTACAAATACCAATTTTGCCGCCCCCTAAACAACGTCTGCCGTGCCGCCCCCTAAAAAACGCCGCCATAGGCTTCAGCCTACTCAGCCTTTTGGTAAATGCGCCACTGGATTTCTCCCAAGGAAAAATAATTTTAGTCAACAAATAGTTTATAGGCAAAATTTTACCCTTAAGTATTAATTTTACTAAAGATAATAATTTTTAGTTGTTTCCAATAAATTCACTTATTTATAAAAAATAAACTAACCAAAACTAACATTAAATTTGCGCTAAGGACTTTGCAAATTTATTAGGAATATTCTATTGTATAATAGTTTAATGCATTTTCTTATCAATTATAAGTTTTGATTTTAAAAAGACAAAAAAATATTATTATTTTAAACATAATTTACATGATATAAATAAGCAAATATGAAAGATCACATACTTGTAGCTAATCCTTATATTATACAAACTATTTTACTTCCTTTAAAGACAATGACTAAGGGTACATCGTAAAAATCGAATCGGATTGGATGGATCGTATAGTAGTAGCAACATATAATACTGTGCACTTTTTCCTAGAATTTATCGGATGCAGATAATCCGGATCTTAATTCTTTTAACTTTGACAAAGAAAAGTATATACAATGACAAAGAGAGCAAACAAATAAAAATAAACTTCTAACCTTACTTCTCTGGTATTTTTTAATTTATTTAGGAAAATAAGACAAAATAATAACGCAACCACTAAACAAACACTATCACAATACTTTAACAAATATTTAAGCTTATTTTATTTCCCACTATTTCGTTTCTACCCTTATCAGCTGTTTAACTTAACTGTCATTTTTCAAACCTTTTCCAAAACCGTGAATATCGTGCAAATATAATCTCCGATCGGACTGAAGCCAATTCAACTCGCTTGAAAAACAGGATTGACTAATGGCGTTCAATCCAATCCCTTACTCAATCTGAAACGTGTATATAGCAATTTTTCCGGATCCAGTATAACGATGTACCCGTAGTCAGTTAAAAGAAAAATCCTGCTTTTTTATGTTATCCACTACGACTCTCTCCCCAACCCGGTTTCGCCTGCCTTACAGGATCTTGTCAATGTAACTGATACCATAAAAAAGCAGGATATTTTTTTAACTGTCTTTACAGGGAGTAAAATACTTTGTATAATACACCAAGACAGCAGGGACTATTTTTATTGTGCTTTATAACATACCTAGCCACTTTGCCTAAATGGAAGCCCGTTATTTCATGATAGATGCGATTTCAGTGGGGCATTAACAGCAGGATTTATATCCTACCGCTAGACAACAAAACTTGTCTAATAAGGAGACACTTGATTTCTATGTTCTTTGCTCAGACTTGTTTACAGCCTTATTGATAAGTTCCTGTAAAGCAAGCCTTACCGGTCTGGGAAGAGAGTCGTAGTGGATAACATAGAAAAGCCGGATGTTTCTTTTAACTGTCTTTAACTGCCATCCAACGGAAAAACACCGTATGTGTATATTATAAGCCTATTCATATACGGTGTTTTTCCGTTGGACAGCAAATAAAGAAAGTAAACATGAGCGTAGCCAGGATTTTGTTTAGAAGGAGAAGGAAACTGATAATATACCGGGTGGTTCTTAAAAGTGGTTCCCCGTTAAAATGTGTTTTATCATAGTGCGATTTTTAAACGCTTTTATTAAAAAAAAACAAAAATACAAATTTTCTTACTGAATTGTAACAAATATTTTTAATATATATTTTCTGTTATTTTTTAAAGTCATATTTTTACGATTTTAAACCACCTTAATATATCCTACGGCAATTAGCTTTAAGCATTTCAGATGAAGCAACATTTTTTATGATTAACTTTTTTGAAATATTAAAAAAAAAAACAGGTATAGTCTATCCGTGTACACAATTTATATTTATTATACAGGGAGTTTTCCAATTGCGGTAAAAAAATAAGCGCGTATTTTTGAGCTGATTCTATAAAAAATGCTTTTTAATATAGGTCCGAAAATGCATTGTTTCCAAAATACAGGAAAGGAAACTTTTAATAATATATTAATTAGATACTTGGTATGCGTATTTTATAACTTTGGCAGTATTTTTATAGCAGTAAAGGGCTTATGTAGCCTTAATTTAATTAAATTTATTAAGTCTACTGCCGTCTCTAGTGTAACGTAAGGCACACAAAATATGGAAAAAATTAATTTTTGTAATATTAACTTTAAAATATGTAGCAACACCAACAAATGCAAAAGCATACAATAATAACAAAAAAACTGAATAAAGTGTTTCTAAAATGTGTTCTATGTGGTTATGTTTTTGGGTGGTCCAGGAATATGCAAGGAAGAGCATTTTTTCAACACCACGAAAAAAAAGGAAAAGAAAACAAATAAATAAAAAAGCTTTATTAATATTAAGCTAATTTATACAAAATATACAAAAACACGAATGTCAGTGCTATACAATTTTGTTAAAAATATTCGTTTAAGTGCCGCTCGAGACACCACTGGCTACATTGGACCCTTTAAAACTACAACACTTTTAAATTTTATAAAAATTTGTAAAGAGCTATTTAGGAAGTTATTAAAAATACGACCCTTATTTTAATGTTTACCATCGTGTATCTTGGAATCAATGTGAACTTTTTTTCTTAAGGGCTTTTAAATATTCTTTTATTTTTTTACCGCAGTTAGGAAACACTTTGTATATTTTCAATGTATTTATCGTTGCGGAGTCCTTAAATTTACGTATAAATTTAACATCTACAAAATAATTAATAATTTTGTCCATGTCTAGGAGAAGCGGGGCGGCAGCTGCCCCCTTGCCGGTACCTGGCTACGCCAATGAGTAAAATGCTTTGTATAATATATCAATATATGTAGTGGAATTTTTTTTTATTGTGCTTTATAATCCTAATATTATGTTGTTAACTAAACTTTTTTTAAACCTTAAATCATAAAATTACATTTAACATATATTTTATGTTAACCAGTATGTATAAAAAACAAAAACAAATACAAGTGAAAAATATTTTTAATTTAGAGTATTTAAATGCTTAAATGCAAAAAAAATAATAATTTGTACAGGTTGGCGCCTTTTTGTTAACCTTGTAGGAAATAGCGAAAACTAAAAGAGATGGGCAATCTATTTGCACAATCTTCTTTTTGATTTTTGAAACAAATTAAGTGGTAAAAGTAAATCATGGCTTATTTGATTGGTTTTGGAGATACAGAGTATTTTTTAAAATTTTGTTAATTTGGCCAGACACATAGGTCAATTTTGTTATTTAGCGCTGAATAAATACTATCATGAAATGAAACTTCTTTTTAAGCATTTTTTTATTAGAAATATATATACTTTTAGGTGCATTCTTTACTATTTTACTGTATTATACAACAAATTATAATATTGGAGTCAATTGGAATAACTGATGTACACGATATAACACATTATTACTATTACAACTTAATAATAAAATTTAATATTATTAATGGTATTACATTAACAAAATTAGCCTTATATTTATTCTTAGGTTATGAGTTTTTTAAAATTATTTTTATTTATTCATCACTATCATCACTGCTTTCTGTATCTTCGTTATTATAAGTAGGTAGTAGTAATTTGAGTTTTTATATTTCCTATTTCTTCTTTTACTAGATCTTCCGTTTTCTTCTTACAAATTAAATTAATTTATCAAGATGCCTACAATATCCGGTGATGATGGCCTTGGATTCTGCTTAAAGATATTGCCACTTTGGGTACATAAATGGAGTGGAACCAAGCAAACCGCAAACAAGTTAAAATAACTTTTTTTCTACAATTATGTTATCGTCATCACTGAAACGTTGTTTGTATGTGGATTGTGAAGCGCTTTCAACGGCTTCCCATTTGTGAATTAAAATAATTTGTGGGCTTCTGGGTACATTGTATAATCAAGTCTTTTTGTACATTTAATAAACATTTTACTGTGTAGTCGACTAAACCCTGAGTTACTTCCCACCAAAGATATCCGATATTGTTATGCACTTCTTGTCTGGATAAAAAGCTTTTTTCCACTAATATTTTATTGTAATAAGGATAAATATTTGCATTTCTTAATTTAGCTCCTTGTTGCATCAAAATGTACGATTTTTGTATAATCGCCATCAATATACAGAGCGAGAGCTTCTTCATCGGTGTACATAGTGGTACTGCAGGCGCTGGAGGAATGCAATATTTTTATCTTTAAAGGCTTTCAGCATTTTCCAATTTCTATTAGTATCTTTAAAGTACTTCGTTCACCGCTGCTTCGAAGCTTTTACGAGTGAAGTAAACATTCATTCTTCAAGATTAATATGTTTCTATTAATGGCAACACTTTTTGCCTTTCGTTTGGTCTTTTACCTCAGCAAAATCTTTGGTAGGTCGACCCCGTCTTGCATTTGTCATTCTCGATGTTGCTTCAGATTGTTTGTCATCAGTTTTTCGTAAGTTAAGGTCTATATTTCCGTCTAACCACTGTTGATGCCGTGTTCGAACACTTTAACAGTTTGTTGCTGTCCTTCCATTTTTAGTCAATTTACTATTAAAATTTTTAGGAGGTTTTATTATATCGAATATGGGGTCTTCATATGTGTCCAAACCCAGTATTGTAGAAACGTAAATTATTACCTCTAAATTCTTTTTCTAAACTCTCTTCTTTACGCCAAATTTCAAATAAATTCCGTCTTGCAATAGACTTGCAGCCTGAAAAAAATGATAACTGTTTACCTGTGCGGATGTTGGCACAAAAAACTTATGTTGTATTAACAACTATAGTGATATTATAAAATAAACCACAAAGGATACAGTGGAATATAGGTTTTGCAGAGATCTTCTTTTAAATGTCTAACATAAAATTTTACTGCCAACGTTTTTGTTGGACTCGTATAATCACTACATTACAGTACAACTAAATTCACATAATTTAGAACATTAGTACTTACCTTCCATATTATAAATCTAGTTATGAAAATTCTGCAATTCAGAAACTGTGTTAAATGAAAAACAAAAATACTATACACAGAAATTTATGTTGTTGGGAATAGATAAATAACTGACAACTGCTTGGGATTTGATCTCAACTAAACGGGATCATTTGCAGCATTTATCATTTTACCTCGCTTTATCGACATATTTACCCTATTTAGAATAACATACCTTCAATATTGGAATGTAAAAATATGTTATTAAGACCTAAAATCCGTTAAAATGACCTATGTGAGGCACTTAGAACTTGCCTGTTATTAGAGATAGATGAAAAATGTTAATAAAAAAGGGTTAATTATTTTTACGTATAATTTAGTAGCGTGCCTAAATTTTGACTAATATTTTAAATTTATACCACAAAATGTAGTTTTTTAAAATAAAACACCCTTTATATTTTAACATCAGATAAAAGTTGTGCTTAAGCGCTATAAGATACACTACATTTATTATATATATTTATAATAGTTGCGAAAATATGACCGTCATTAGGACTTTTTAATTAAACGTTCTGTATATTATATTACAAATGCAAAAAAATTTTAAATACCTTTAGCAAAATACTACATTTAATATGTATATCTGTTTTAGTTTTGGAAATATAACCATCTAAATCTAAAAAATAGTAAATAAAAATGTTTGTTACATAAGTGCATTTCCTTTATGTCCCCCTTTTATTTTTAAAGGAATAAATTTAACTTTGGAATATAAAATGGTTTTATATTTACTATATTTTAACGTAAAATTGACGTATAAAATTTAGGATAGCGACTGGGCGCCATTTTGTAAAAAAATAAAAAGAGGGGTTTTATGGCACATTATTTTAAAGTTCCAGATGAGTACTCTACAATTTTTTTTTATCTTTGGACAATCCATGAAGGCTGAAAGCCTAAATACTAACGTACCGTGGGTGTCTTAAGCAGGGTAAGAGGAAGTTTGTTAACACGGGACTTAAAAACTTGAAGATTTGGGGGGCAGGAAAGACCTCCGCTGGCAGCAGGTTCCACAGTCTAGAAACTCTAGGGATAAAAGAACGAACGAAATGGGAAGTTCGGGGCCTGTCCAATTGAACTGTATGGGGATGCATACGCGCGGCACCACGAGTTTCTCTGTTGGGAACTGCAAGAGGAGGGACTATACTGAACAATTCGTCGGAGCAGAAGCCGTAAAAGTATCTATAGAAGAGCGATAGATCTTCCACAGCTCGACGATGGGCAAGAGAAGGAAGTCTTTGAGTAAGTAAAGGATCATTAATGAGACGAACAGCCTCTCTTTGAATGGCATCAAGAATGCTGACTGTTGTAGGGGATGCCATTCCCCAGACATGAGAACAATATTCCAGAGAGGGTCGAATTTGGGACACATACAAAGTGTATAAATTGGAAGGAGAAAAATACTTTTTGGCTTGGAAAAGAAATCCAAGCTTTTTTAAAGCCGCGGTGGCTATAGATACAATGTGTTTATGCCAGTTAAGGTTATTCTCAAATGTGATGCCCACAAGGTTAAATGTGTCCCCGCTCTGCAAAACCTGGC
This sequence comes from Listronotus bonariensis, assembly GCA_014170235.1. Taxonomy (NCBI): domain Eukaryota; kingdom Metazoa; phylum Arthropoda; class Insecta; order Coleoptera; family Curculionidae; genus Listronotus; species Listronotus bonariensis. The sequence goes on from JACEGR010001189.1 coordinate 48,770, forward strand.
CACTCATAAGTAAAGGATGAGTGTTTGATGATTTTTTTGCGAAAAGGAACACGATTGTGTTTTGGATGCATTAAATTGAACGAGATTTTTGGCGTCCCAATCCAATATCAAATTGAGATCCTGTGAAAGAGATATCTGCATCGCTCTGCGTTTGCTCTCCAAGTCGGGTTGAGAGATTAGTTTGGGAACCTGAAAAGTGGAGTGAAGGGTACTATCGTCAGCATAACTATGAATGGGATTGGTTGTGGAAGAAAGAAGGTCGTTGATGTGAAGAAGAAACAAAGTTGGTGCTAGTACTGAACTCTGAGGCACTCCAGCATTAATTTCATGAAAGCTTGAAGAGTGGCCATCAACAATGACTGATATACGTCGATTAGAAAGATAACTGGAGAGCCAAGAGCAGAGTTTAGTTGAAAGACCGTAGGAGGGAAGTTTATTAAGAAGTGCGTCATGCCAGACTTGGTCGAAAGCTTTAGATATATCAAGAGCAACGATCTGGGACTCACCTAGAAACTCAAGAGACTTGTTTCAGTTGTGTGAAACGAAGGAAAGAAGATCTGCTGTAGATCTCTTGTGACGAAATCCGTATTGCCTGTCATGTAAAATTTTATGTTTTTCTAAGTACCTAAGAATTTGCGAGTTCTTGGATTTTTCCATTACTTTACAAAGCATTGAAAGGAGTGAAATGGGTCTATATATAGTTGGATGGAAGAGATTTAGATCCTTTCTTGGGAATAGGCTGGACACGTGCAGCTCTCCAGCTGTCTGGAAATATACCCGTGTCATAAGAAATTCGGAAGAGCCTGGTTAAAATAGGTGCAAGTTCAGGAGCACATTTTTTTAAAACGATTGCTGGTATTCCATCTAGCCCAGACGATTTCTTGATGTTAAGAGAAGAAAGGATACGCTTAATGTGTTCTACCTTAAAAATAATATTGGGCATTTTGTGAGGAACTGGGGAAACAGTTGGAATTGGATGATTGACAGGTGGATGAAGGGTTGAATTGGCAGCAAATTGTTTAGCAAATAGTTCGGCCTTTCCTTTAGATGTATTTAGATTAGAAATAATTTCATCTTCCAAAGTTAATGGTGGAAAAGAACTGGTACATTTCTACTGATGTTTTTGGCAAAGGACCAGAAGGATTTGCTGCCATTTGAGCAAGAAAGTACTTTGTTTTTATACGGTTATCAAAGGAGTCCTTGGCGTCTGAGATTGTTTGGTGGTAGTGGTTTCTTGCTTCAATGCTGGCCAGTCGGTTTTCTGGACTAGGATCCTGTAAAAGTTTTTGTGAGCCTGAACTTTTAAAATTCTGGCTTTGTCACATGTTTTAGTAAACCAAGGTTTGTGATTAGAGGGTTTGATGGTTTTCTTGGTGTGAGGTACATAGGTTTCAACGCCCAATAGAATTGACTCGGTCAGTTGGTTTCAGATTTCGGAAGGATCCTGGGAAGAAAAGCAGATAGTGTCCCAAGGGTACGTGGCGAAAAAGCCCCTAAGGCCATCCCAGTCGGCTGAGTTGTAGTGCCATACGGTGCGTGGTGGCATGGATTTATTTACCTCAGGATGTACAGAGTAAGATACAGTAACCAAGCCATGATCTGAGCGACCTAGAGGGGCAGTAACAGATGCTTCATAAAGTTCAGGGTTAGAAGTAAGAAAAGATCTAAGGGGTTTGAGCTATAATTTGGCACTCTAGGAAAGTAGGTAGGAGTCATAATAAGGTTGATAAGAGAATTACTGACTGCGAAGATTTCGGCTGCTCTGCCTTGAGGGTCAGTATTTGAAGAGCCTAGCCAATCCTTATTATGGACATTGAAATCGCCAAGCACGATTACTTCGGCCATTGGAAACTGGAAAATGATACTGTCGATCTTTGTTGAAAGAAAGTCAAAGGATTCGACATAGGAATTGTCAGATGGAGATCGGTACAAACAACAGATAAATTTAGTAGAAGACCTAAGGGAAAGTTTGAGCCAAAGGACATCGGGCCTACCCGATTCAAGATTAGAAACTCGAGCACAAGCCAGATCGTTGCGAACGTAAGCACACACGCCCCCTTGTGGGCGAAAAGACGGAATAAGTTCGTAGCCTGGGAAGAGAAGGTGGCTGGTTGAAGTTTTAGAACTTATTTGTGTCTCCGTTAGAAACAGTCTGTGGGGCTTAGATGACTCAAGGTGATGGTGAACGGAGTTTATATTGGTGTTAAGCCCACATATATTTGAAAAGGAAATTAAACCTTTCGATGAAGGCCCCCGGACGCACCCCTCGCCCGGAGATCCGAATGGAGGGGTATTTTACCTCCGGAATGTTTTACTCCCGGGTGTGCCGCCATCATTTTTACATAATTTTGGGGTGAAAGGAAAAAAAAAAGAAAAGAAAAAAGAAGGAAGAAGGAAAACTGACTCACTTACCCAGAACCCGAAACGTCCGTTAGGACTTCACGGGTCCTTTAAAGGGTGAGTGGGGTGGTACCTCCTCAGGCGAGGAAAGCTCCTCTACCACCTACCAATTCTAAAATTCGGCGTTTTTTCGAAAGTTTTTACCAAAAGAAAAGCTTTTTAATTATTAACTTTACGAGAAAAAAATGCTTCTTCATAAAAAGTCCTGCTTGATGAGAAAAGACATTTTCACTAAAATATATAAAGGTTGAATTTACAGGGTGCCCTAAAAATGACTTGTTTTCAAATTAAAATAAGGGTTATTTTCTTACTACGGTACCAAACTTTAAAGGGTAATTTCATGAAGAAGAGTTTTTATAAACATATGTCAGAAGTTGCTTTGTTTCTGAGATACCGGGCGTTAATTATTTTTTCAAAGATCGGTATTTTATATTTATCGTAAATACGAAGCCAGTTACAAAAAAAATGTATGAGAAAAAAGTTGTATTTTTAGTTGCATCATAGGAAAAAATATAAAAAATGTATAAAAAAGGCGTACATTTTTCCTCAATAATAGTAGCTGTTGTGCCCCCTGAGACGCTACTGAACCCAATAGAGTCAATCTGGTTAAAGCTTTATAGGCGCTTTACTACATCAAACAAACGTTTTAAATTTCAACCAAATCGCTTTAAGGGTATTTAAGATTATTATAAAAAATCGATTTTTTAAAAACTTTAACGCTTTCTATTTCAGAAACAAAGCAATTCCGGACATATTTTCATGAAAACTTTTCTTCATAAAATAAGAGAAGAAATTTCCCTTTAAAGTTTTGTGCCGTAGTTAGGAAATACTCTATATATTAATTTGGAAAAAAGTCCTCTTTAGGCCACCCTCTACATTCAACATAAAATTATTTTTGTGGAAGTGTATTTTTTATCAAGCAGGATTTTTTATGATAAAGCACATTTTTTCGTAAAGTTATTATTTAAAATGTTTTTATTTGGTAATAACTTTCGAAGACACGTTGTATAAAGTCAGTTCCTTTACCTACAAAATGGCGTTACTTTAAAAATTACCAAAATGCCTGATTTGAATGGCAATTAGAGCCCAGTCGCATATAAGTTGAAACAACGAAAAATATTTATAAAATGCTGTATTTGTGAACTATAAAATGGAATGTAATTTTACAAGCAAATTTTCGATTTTCATTTTCAAATTAATAAACTCACAATATTCACACCGACGAAAGACATGGCATCTACACGGGAAAAATGGCTGACCAAATCCCGTCTGCTATTGGGCGAAGCTAGCGCCACCGCATGTTCTTTCCCGCACTTTTAAATAGAACTATAATTTTTATCCAAGTATAGCTAATATCAGGCCCATAATTTAGTGGCTTTGAGTAAAAGAAGTTACACTTGGTTAAAACTTTTAGACAGTTGATTAAAGCGAGCAAAAGTATTCTTGAGACAACTGCAATAGTAATTGAAATAATATGAGTTTAAGAGTTATTTGAAAACAATAATTTTTTTCATGCAAAACTTAACTGGTTCTTAATTAGATATAAAGCAATCTTGATTAAACCAAAACATGATTCGAATTTCAAAACGAACATGTTTTAAAAAAATAAGATTAGGTTTTTCTTGTCTCAATATTGTTAATGTGGGCTCAAAAGGAGTTACAGGTGATACAAGATAATTCCGTCAAGAGTGGTTTTAGTTTTGGATATAAACTAAAAATTTTTTGTGTGAATTTAAAACGATACATATTTTTAAATATTTAATCAACAATATTTATTATATTTTTAAACTACAATAATAAACATAACACACTTTTTTTTATTTTTTTTAATAATATCTGGGGTATTTTAGTTGGACCAAAGACCAAACGTTTTTGAAAAGTTACCACTGAGTGCAATAACCTTTTCGTTTTAATACAGCATCGATTCTTCTTGACATACATCAATTTTAGGCGAAGAACCAATTCTAAAACGGTATTTACCAATCGGTTATGTTGACGGTATAAATAGTGTATTATACGTCAAAGTTGTCACCAATTATTACCGCGGTTATAATTGGTTGAACGCCTAAAATTGCTGATAGTGTCCACCAATGTTTTGCAGTATTCTGGTTTAACCCTTAATTAGGCACGACGGTGTATTTTGTAAACCATTCCTAAAATAGACATCACCATTTGCTTTAAAACCCGATTTCTGCGAATCTAAGTATCTTAGCAAAAGGATGTCGTTGGTGTGGTGTGACGGTCTTAGTTAAAAATAGTATTCAGTTGTGACAATATAGATATTTGTTTGGTAACGGTGGTTTTTTACTTTCATTTGTAAAATTAAAGTAGTTACCTAAAAAATATACAAATACGTATTAAGCTTTGCCTTCCAGGGACCAAAAACCAGTTAAAATTCCAAAAATGGTGACAGACGGAGTCTACCAAATAATTTTGATTTGTTTTTATTTTTAAGAAAAATTTTGCTTTATCAGTTAAAATTATTAATTTTCAGGTTATACAACTTTAATAAAGGCATATTTAGTATTAAACACGTTATTTGTTGCACATATTAGAAAAAAATTGCCTTAAAATACTTAACTTTTCGTAGGTGCATTAAATAGACCCTGCTACCAATTAAGTATGGTAAAACTTACTACGCGCCCATTTAAGGGTTAAAATTATCTCCAGTTTTCTCAAGTCTCTGCTTTAATTCAGGAATGGTGTGGACTGGAGAACTTTAAAGTGCTTTTTTAAATTGGTGCCATAGGGTGTCAATTGGAGATATGTAAGTCCAACTTAAAGCCCATTTCAGAACAAAAATATTTCTTTTCTGTAACCAGGATGTTACACTTTTAGCTGCATGCTGCACCATCTTGCTAAAATATGAATCCACCTTCTTGTAGTTAAAACAAGTTAATGGATGGCAGCTCTTCTTTCTTGTATCAAATATCCTTTTAAACTAATTAACCAATCGCGTGTGACTATTTGGAAATTAAATGGCAATTGTTTCTAGAGCTACTGGCTTCCACAGTTATGGCCAACCCGGACAAAAAAATATTTTGACGATTTTAGACAAAAAAATTAAAAATACCTAAAAAGTATTAAACATCATTTAAAAGGAAAAAAATGTTTTTAAAAATGTGCAAAAAAACAAAATGGCCGCCATAAAAAAACAAAATTTGATTATGGTATCTCAAAACCAAAACGTCAAAATTAAAATCTGAAAACAGAAATGCATTGCTCTTAAAAAGTTGCTTCAATAATGTTACTACAGATTCCAAAAATTATTTAAAATAAAAAAAAACTACAGCACTTTTCTAATTTGGACATTTTCAGTTTCTTCAAAATAACTCAAAAACCAAACGAGATTCGGCCGTCATCAAAATGGCATTAGATTAACCATTAAATGCACCACAACTTTTTCCATTTAACCATATTTCTATTATAGTTTTCAATTGAAGATATGTTCTGTAGTTTGGCGGATTCATTTAGTGGATGGTATTTATTTGGGTACACGCCAAAATAAAATTAAAAGTACTAAAAAGCAAAACAAAATTTAAACAAGTTAAAAGATAATTAAAAATCGACAATCGGTGGCAAATCTGCCACCGTTGTCAAGACAAATGGAATAAAAATAATAAAAATAAAAACTTATTATTATTTAGGTTTTAAAATTCCAAATTTTTATGTTTTTCTTTAGTTTTTCTAGGATATTCTGAAAACTTTGACATTAAATGTCAAAACATGTTTGTTTGGTTATAGTGTCATAGTGACATAGATAACTGGTTGCTGGTGTATTGATTGTTTATTTGACAAAAAGGTGAATAGTTAGTTAATTTTTAGTCTTCCTGAAGATACTTCAGTATCAAGCAAAGGCAACCAACTGTTATTTAAATTAACTGAAATTGATGCTACACAATTATCTTTATTTAATAATATATACGCACTTTCTTTGATTTTGCGTTTTTTAGAACAAGTTTCCTTTGCTAAAATGCTCGAAGCATCCCAGTTTATTCTATGATTGTTATCAAATGCGTGTTAGCAGATTTTTGATTTATGAAATTCTGTGTTTTTAATTTATGATCTGCGTTCTTTTATGCGTTTGGCTAATGGTCTACAAGTTTCACCTATATAAAACTTATTGCATTCGCAAGGTATTTTATAAATGACATTTTTTGTATTTTCATTTAAGTTGTATGGTTTTGTTTTTGTTAATTGAGATCTGATTGTGTTTTGTGTTTTAAAGATTGTGCGAATATTAAATTTATGCCCTATTCGTTGAATTTTATTTGTTAGTCCGGGAATGTATGGTAAAAATTAATTTGTAATAGGTCTATTTTGATTTTGTCTTATAAGTGGAGTTTCAAATTAAAGAAAACAATTATTTATAAAATCAAGAGGATAATTATTTTGAATTAAAATATTTTTTAAATAATCTTTTTCAATATTTATGTTTTGATTAGAGCAAATGACTTTAATTCTATCAAATAGACTTTTTACAACTCCCTTTTTAACCATTATTGGGTGATTTGAGTTAAAATTTAAGTATCTATTTGTATGTGTAGGTTTTCTGTAGATTTTTGTTTCAAAATTGTTTAAATATTTTTTATTAAAATGTCAAGAAATGGTAGTTGTGAGTTGTTTTCTTTTTCTAACGTAAACTTAATTGTTGGTTCTTGTGTATTAATGTGTGTTAAAAAATTATTTAAACAGTGTTCGTCATGTTCCTCCTGATTTTATTTAAAAGTGGGTGGCAAAATATAAATGAAAACCCTGTACATATGTACAAACTGTTTGCTAATTTGTTAATTTCGGTAAAAAGTAAGAGTTCAAAAAAACGGCTTATTTAGCCACAACTTAATTATTTTTAATGGCGCCCTCTATAATACTCAAACAAATAGTTGCGCAGTGCAGTTTTTAGATCTTCTTTGAATAAGTCAATTATATTTATCTCTTGGCAAAAAGCTTTTTCTCAGTTTAAATTTGGATAAAGCAAATAGCAATACATTTTTTTGTCTTTTTTTACCTTGCCTTGCTTTTAAGAAAAAGAGAAATAATATTCTGTGTATTGCATATATCCAAACCACACAACACATAATATAAGGATACTTCCTTTTGTGGAAATTATTTTGTATATTTATTTTTAATTATGTAACAACACCAAAAATGCCTAATCTAATAACAGTAAAATTTTTAACAACGAATTTTACGAAATTATGTGTTATTTTTATTTTATTCTTTACGTTTCTTGAGTGTTTTAAACTTACGCAAAGAGAATTTTATATTTGTCTGGAAATCCATGCAAAAACCAATAGGTACGGAAAACAATGAGGAAAACAAAAAGCTCTATATTTATCTGCTTGATTTTAATAGAACATTAAAAAAATTTATAAAAGCCAGTGGCATTTTTTTTGTGAGAATAATTCATTAAGGAATCGCTCGAGACGCCACTGAACTTAAATAGGTTAGAGCTATTCTTTTTAAAAACTTTAACAACCGGTATTCTCTAAACAATGCATATCATGACTTGTGTTTTTATAAACATTTTTTTTATTTGATAAGTCATCTTATAAAAAATTAATTTTGCAGTTAAAATATTATTTTTAAGGTAAAAATGATTATTTTAAAAAAATCCTTTAAAATAAATATACCTTGTACGATTCCTTAGCCTTAATTTTTTGAAAATAATTACTGTTAATAAATTATTACAATAACTGGTTTAAAAAAAATGTTATATAAGGCTTTAATTTTTTGTATTATTATTTCTTATACAGGTTGTCAGACTATATTTTAACGTATTTTGACTCGCGGATCACTTTAGAAAAAATAAAGATGTTTAGATGCCGTTTCCGCTGAGAAGTCTAAATGTTTTAAATAAAAAAAATTTATATTATATTTTTTGCCATTTGGTTGTGAACTTAAGTTAACTCAAAAATAAAATGGTTAATTTTCCTATATAGGGCAACCTTTGTTATTTTAAATGGAACACCATGTATATCTTTCGACAATCTTATAATTCAATCTTTTCCCTTTAAAAAATGTAAAAGAAGCTATGATTACTTATAAATACAATGCATTTATTGGTCTCCAAAAATTAACTTTGCATGGCAATTAAGAACAATATTTAACAATTAAAATTTAGTACATATAAGGTTCCAAAGAAATACGGCAAGAATGCTCTAGTTTATCTACAATATTACCAAAAGTTGTTAAAAAAGATAACTAACTTACTGCACTGCAACTATTATTTTGTAAATAATGTAAGTATAGCTTTTAAATCGGATTTTTTAATCTGTAACTTTAAAAGGTAGCAAATTTTCATTTTCAACCAATTTGTTAAAATTGTAATCAGTTAATGTTACATTTTTTAAAGTGGGAAAGCCTGATTTTGGGGATTGAAAAAAAATATACATGGTGTTTTTACTAAAAAAAAAAAAAACAGAAGGTCCTATATTAAAAAATCGGCTTTTTGTTTTAGTGTTAATGGAATTCCACAACCAAATGACAATAATATTATTAAAAACTTTTTATCTATGGCTTTTACGAAAACCGCATCTTAATAACTTTAATTATTGTTTAAAGTTCCAAACTTATTCGCAATGAATATGGGTTAAAAATCTAGTCGGACACCCTGTATTATTATGTGTTTAAAATTTAAAAATAATACCTGTTTTTGGTATCATTGATAAGCAGCTTGACAGGTATTTAAAAAGTTTACATATAAAATGGTGATCGAATACGTGATATTATTTTAAAATTTAATTTTAACATTTAAAATAAATAATGCAATTATAATATTTACAACATCCACAGAACCACATTTTTTTAATATCGTTTTGCTTGTCAAAACCATTGGCCTAAAATATTGGTCTTAAATTCGTAGCCCCTGGTGTGTAAGACTTATAGTATGCCTAGATTAATAATTATATTTTTAAATTTTTAATATCCAAATCCTGATTTTTTCTTCAAAAACGAGTTTTCTTCATCTAAAGAAGATTGGAATTTTATCCAAGGCTTAAACTGTACCTAAAATATATTTATGTTTAATAAACTCTACTAAAGATACCATTATTGGGTGTTTTAGATTATAATTTTAAACTTCGTTTAATGCATATTTAATAGTGTCTATTCTAAACTAACATTTTTTAAGCACTTTAAATTAACGCTTTATTAAAAAATAATGTTATTTTCATAAAATGTCACAGCTATGTTTTAGGCAATAAAGAATTCATAGTCCTGTAATATTCAGTAATTTAAAACTTATTGAACACAAAAGTGAATACTAGATAGATAGTATATTAAAACCAATATTCCCAAGTGAGTAGGCATTCCGTTACCTTGGGAAAAGAAGAAGAATCACAGCTGGGCAAATGCCAGGGGCGAATGCCAGAATCTGGCGCTAACTTCAGGTGGCACTCGCCCAGGCTCCTGGCTCTTGCCCATAGCTCCTTTACTCGGAATCTTGGGCGACGTATATTTTAGGGTACTGCGCCTGCGTGTCAAATATCACGTGACTTAGAAAATGGCGCCTATCAGCTGTCACCTGTCATATTTTGCGAACCGAGTGGTTACAAGTATGAGATAAGGCAGTACGCATGCGCGAAAAATAATGTCAATATAACCTAGAAATAAGGCGTTGATTGAAATGACATAACCTAAATTTATACGAATAAGCCTTTGGCCCCCGCCTAGGGCTCCGGGCTCCTCGTTTAAGCCAGGGGACCCACGATTATAAGCTAGCTTCATACGTCATATACTTTAGTCAACATAACCTCAAACTTATCTTAGCGTCTTACGCATGACATAACCTAGAAATAGGGTATATTATTGATTGACATTAGTTGCAGACACGTGGTTTATTAAATATATCGACAAGATGGTGCTACGTCATTAGGTTAAACTAGTCAACATAACCTCAAACTTATATGCATGTATCTTACGCATGACATAATCTAGAAATAGTTATGATTCATTGACTCATCTTATGGCGCTAAAAATGACGTCAACATAACCTAGAAATATTTTAAGATTGATTAACATAACCTCAAAATTTTACACGCACGTGGTTTATAAAACATGACGACAAAATGGTGAAGGTAAAAACATATCAGTTAAGATTTTAGTTGTTCTTTTTGCTAATAATTTAATTTTTATAAATCTACAAATATTAGTACTAAAATTTTTAATAACTATGTTATTTGAGTGTAAATAGGGCCTTAACAGTTTTTAATGTATATCTTGGCTTCTAGTGGTTTGATTTTAGTCATTCTTTTTTAAACAATTATTTTTAATAAATATAACACTAATTTTTTAAATAAATATGTTATTTGAGAGTAAATAGGGCCTTAACAGTTTTTAACGTATATTTTGGTTTCTAGTAGACCGATTTTAGTTGTTCTTTTTGCTAATAATTTAATTTTTATAAATCTACAAATATTAGTACTAAAATTTTTAATAATTATGTTATTTGAGTGTAAATAGGGCCTTAACAGTTTTTAACGTATATTTTGGTTTCTAGTAGACTGATTTTAGTTGTTCTTTTTGCTAATAATTTAATTTTTATAAATCTACAAATATTAATACTAAAATTTTTAATAATTATGTTATTTTAGTGTAAATAGGGCCTTAACAGTTTTTAACGTATATCTTGGCTTCTAGTGGTTTGATTTTAGTCATTCTTTTTTAAACAATTATTTTTAATAAATATATAGTAACACTAATTTTTTAAATAAATATGTTATTTGAGAGTAAATAGGGCCTAAATACATAACCTCAAAGTTCTTACACAGCCGTTGTTATGATTGACAGACAAGTTATTAAAAAAAATCAACAAATTCGAGGAAACATATTTCAATATAATTTGTAAGAGTATCAGTCCTAATTTTTAAATAATTACCCGAGCGCTAAAAGAAGAGTATACGAATGTCAGAATTAAAAAATAAATATTTTGGTTTCAGTACATACGATATGTACGATTTTTGTTTAAAAGTGAGATTAGGACCTAAGAAACATATTTAAATATAATTTGTAAGGGTATCAACCCTTATTTCGAAAATATTAGCCAAGCGCTAAATTTACGTGAGTCAAATTTAAAAATTAAATATTTCGGTCTAGGGGTAAGAACGCGAGGCGGGTTCATCTGTCATTCGAAAAATCTGACGTCATATTTAGGAATCTTGCGCAACGCATTATTTATGGCGTGGTCGCTTGTCATCTGTCAAATATCACGTCACTTAGAAAATGACTGTTCGAAAAGAAGAAGAATCACAACATAACCCTACTTTTAAAGAAGAGGGCGCTAGCAACATTTGGCGTTAGTTGCCTTTGGCATTAGGAACTTTCAACGCTTAGGGCTCCGGGCCCTAACGCTGTAAGCCCGGGCCAATCTTACAGCTAGACTCGCGCTAATGCTCCTGAAAGCCCCACTTCGTATTACAGTATAGTTATTTAAAAGACGGCAAATAACAGTGTTCTTATTTAAAGAAGCAGTAATTGTGCCGTCTTTAAATAAATCAGTACTGCTTAATAATGCTGTTATTTTATTAATAAACAGTTTATTGCAGTATAATTATTTAAAAGACGGCAAAATTACTGCTTTTTAAATAAAATCACTGTTATTTGCTGTCTTTTAAATAATTATACTGTAATACACTGTTTATTAATAAAATAACAGCGATATAATTTAAAAGACGGCAAAATTACTGCTTTTTATTTAAAATCGCTGTTATTTGCCGTCTTTTAAATAATTATACTGTAATAAACTGTTTATTAATAAAATAACAGCGATATAATTTAAAAGACGGCAAATAATAGTGATTTTATTTAAAATAGCAGTAATTTTGCCGTCTTTTAAATAATTATACTGTAATAAACTGTTTATTAATAAAATAACAGCGATATAATTTAAAAGACGGCAAATAACAGTGATTTTATTTAAAAAGCAGTAATTTTACTGTCTTTTAAATAATTATACTGTAATACACTGTTTATTAATAAAATAACAGCGATATAATTTAAAAGACGGCAAATAACAGTGATTTTATTTAAAAAGCAGTAATTTTGCCGTCTTTTAAATAATTATACTGTAATAAACTGTTTATTAATAAAATAACAGCGATATAATTTAAAAGACGGCAAATAACAGTGATTTTATTTAAAAAGCAGTAATTTTGCCGTCTTTTAAATAATTATACTGTAATACACTGTTTATTAATGAAATAACAGCGATATAATTTAAAAGACGGCAAATAACAGTGATTTTATTTAAAAAGCAGTAATTTGCCGTGATACAAGGAGATATATAGGTTAATTATACAGGACCGCTAGCGGTGCTAATATTATCACAAGTAGATATGCAAATTATATACGAGGCTGTCAACGACACTAATATTAGCAAGTATACCTATCGAATAGCGAAAACCGCATGGTATATTAACCCATCAAGAGTAGGTTTCTTGTTTTGATAGGTTTCAGGTTGATTGATACAGTACGAACCAAGGAGGCAAAGTATGATGTGATTTAAAAACACACAACCACACCACACCTCTCGGGGACTGACCAAGTCTCTCTGAACTTATCTAATATATGTATTTACAATTATGACGCCTGCGCAAAAGTCTAAACATAAACAGGTAATTAAATATGAACAGCAAAATAAACAGCTGAACAGCCCTGTATTTTCCAAATACGGCACCGTTTTTTAAAATACGGCACCGTATTTTAGAAAAACGGCACCGTTTTTTAAAATACCGCACCGTTTTTTAAAATACGGCACCGTTTTTCTAAAATACGGCACTGTTTTTTAAAATACGGCACTGTTTTTCTAAATACGGTACTGTTTTTCTAAAATACGGCACTGTTTTTTAAAATACGGCACCGTTTTTTAAAAACGGCACTGTTTTTTAAAATACGGCACCGTTTTTTAAAAAACGACACCGTTTTTTAAAATACGGCACCGTTTTTAAAATACGGCACCGTTTTTCTAAAATACGGCACTGTTTTTCTATGTGTGGGGCCCCAGGGCTTAGGCGGGGGCGTTATCGTAGGGCCCGGAGCCCTAAGCGTTGAAAGTTCCTAATGCCAAAGGCAACTAACGCCAAATGTTGCTAGCGCCCCTCTTCTTTAAAAGTAGGGTTATGTTGTGATTCTTCTTCTTTTCGAACAGTCATTTTCTAAGTCACGTGATATTTGACAGATGACAGGCGACCACGCCATAAATAATGCGTTGCGCAAGATTCCTAAATATGACGTCAGATTTTTCGAATGACAGATGAACCCGCCTCGCGTTCTTACCCTAGACCGAAATATTTAATTTTTAAATTTGACTCACGTAAATTTAGCGCTTGGCTAATATTTTCGAAATAAGGGTTGATACCCTTACAAATTATATTTAAATATGTTTCTTAGGTCCTAATCTCACTTTTAAACAAAAATCGTACATATCGTATGTACTGAAACCAAAATATTTATTTTTTAATTCTGACATTCGTATACTCTTCTTTTAGCGCTCGGGTAATTATTTAAAAATTAGGACTGATACTCTTACAAATTATATTGAAATATGTTTCCTCGAATTTGTTGATTTTTTTTAATAACTTGTCTGTCAATCATAACAACGGCTGTGTAAGAACTTTGAGGTTATGTATTTAGGCCCTATTTACTCTCAAATAACATATTTATTTAAAAAATTAGTGTTACTATATATTTATTAAAAATAATTGTTTAAAAAAAGAATGACTAAAATCAAACCACTAGAAGCCAAGATATACGTCAAAAACTGTTAAGGCCCTATTTACTCTCAAATAACATATTTATTTAAAAATTAGGTTAATATATTTATTAAAAATAAATTGTTTAAAAAAAGAATGACTAAAATCAAACCACTAGAAGCCAAGTTATACGTTAAAAACTGTTAAGGCCCTATTTACACTAAAATAACATAATTATTAAAAATTTTAGTATTAATATTTGTAGATTTATAAAAATTAAATTATTAGCAAAAAGAACAACTAAAATCAGTCTACTAGAAACCAAAATATACGTTAAAAACTGTTAAGGCCCTATTTACACTCAAATAACATAATTATTAAAAATTTTAGTACTAATATTTGTAGATTTATAAAAATTAAATTATTAGCAAAAAGAACAACTAAAATCGGTCTACTAGAAACCAAAATATACGTTAAAAACTGTTAAGGCCCTATTTACTCTCAAATAACATATTTATTTAAAAAATTAGTGTTATATTTATTAAAAATAATTGTTTAAAAAAGAATGACTAAAATCAAACCACTAGAAGCCAAGATATACATTAAAAACTGTTAAGGCCCTATTTACACTCAAATAACATAGTTATTAAAAATTTTAGTACTAATATTTGTAGATTTATAAAAATTAAATTATTAGCAAAAAGAACAACTAAAATCTTAACTGATATGTTTTTACCTTCACCATTTTGTCGTCATGTTTTATAAACCACGTGCGTGTAAAATTTTGAGGTTATGTTAATCAATCTTAAAATATTTCTAGGTTATGTTGACGTCATTTTTAGCGCCATAAGATGAGTCAATGAATCATAACTATTTCTAGATTATGTCATGCGTAAGATACATGCATATAAGTTTGAGGTTATGTTGACTAGTTTAACCTAATGACGTAGCACCATCTTGTCGATATATTTAATAAACCACGTGTCTGCAACTAATGTCAATCAATAATATACCCTATTTCTAGGTTATGTCATGCGTAAGACGCTAAGATAAGTTTGAGGTTATGTTGACTAAAGTATATGACGTATGAAGCTAGCTTATAATCGTGGGTCCCCTGGCTTAAACGAGGAGCCCGGAGCCCTAGGCGGGGGCCAAAGGCTTATTCGTATAAATTTAGGTTATGTCATTTCAATCAACGCCTTATTTCTAGGTTATATTGACATTATTTTTCGCGCATGCGTACTGCCTTATCTCATACTTGTAACCACTCGGTTCGCAAAATATGACAGGTGACAGCTGATAGGCGCCATTTTCTAAGTCACGTGATATTTGACACGCAGGCGCAGTACCCTAAAATATACGTCGCCCAAGATTCCGAGTAAAGGAGCTATGGGCAAGAGCCAGGAGCCTGGGCGAGTGCCACCTGAAGTTAGCGCCAGATTCTGGCATTCGCCGCTGGCATTTGCCCAGCTGTGATTCTTCTTCTTTTCCCAAGGTAACGGAATGCCTACTTAAGTGGCCTTAAAAGTTTCTTCTGAGTAATTTAGGTTTTGAAACTATCTGCATAAATAATATGTTCTGATTTTACTTGTGTATAGTAAATTTTATCATAACTATCTCGTCTCCTACACCTACAGGTACGGATTAAACAAATAATACCGGCATGTAAACAAGATGACGCATCATTCTCGCTTTGTTGTTGCTTTAAATTTGAACAAGTATACTAAAGCGATCAATAAGGTAGTAGGTGGAAGAGGAGCTTTTCTCGCCTGAGGAGGTACCACCCCACTCACCCTTTAAAGGACCCGTGAAGTCCTAACGGACGTTTCGGGTTCTGGGTAAGTGAGTCAGTTTTCCTTCTTCCTTCTCTTTTCTTTTCTTTTTTTCCTTTCACCCCAAAATTATGTAAAAATGATGGTCGCACACCCGGGAGTAAAACATTTCGGAGGTAAAATACCCCTCCATTCGGATCTCCGGGCGAGGGGTGCATCCGGGGGCCATCATCGAAAGGTTTGATTTCCTTTGCAAATATATGTGGGCTTAACACCAACATAAACTCCGTTCACCACCTTGAGTCATCTAAGCCCCCATACTGTTTCTTACGGAGACACAATTAAGTTCTAAAACCTCAACCAGCCACCTTCTCTTCCCAGGCTACGAACTTATTTCGTCTTTTCGTCCACATGGTAAGCGAACATAAGCACGTTCGCAACGATCTGGCTTGTGCTCGAGTTTCTAATCTTGAATCGGGTAGGCCCGATGTCCTTTGGCTCAAACTTTCCTTAGGTCTTCTACTAAATTTATTTGTTGTTTGTACCGATCTCCATCTGACAATTCCTATGTCGAATTCTTTAACTTTCTTTCAACAAAGATCGACAGTATCATTTCCCAGTTTCCAATGGCCGAAGTAATCGTGCTTGGCGATTTCAATGTCCATAATATGGATTGGCTAGACTCTTCAAAAACTGACCCTGAAGGCAGCCGAAATCTTCGCAGTCAGTAATTCTCTTACCAACCTTATTATGACTCCTACCTACTTTCCTAGAGTGTCAAATTATAGCTCAAACCCCTTAGATCTTTTCTTACTTCTAACCCTGAACTTTATGAAGCATCTGTTACTGCCCCGTTAGGTCGCTCAGATCATGGCTTAATTACTGTATCTTACTCTGTACATCCTGAGGTAAATGAATCCATGCCACCACACACCGTATGGCACTACAACTCAGCCGACTGGGATGGCCTTAGGGACTTTTTCGCCACGTACCCTTGGGACCCTATCTGCTTTTCTTCCCAGGATCCTTCCGAAATCTGTAACCAACTAACCGAGTCAATTCTATTGGGCGTTGAAACCTATGTTCCTCATACCAAGAAAACCATTAAACCCTCTAATCACAAACAACCTTGGTACACTAAAACATGTGACAAAGCTGGAATTTTAAAAGTTCAGGCTCACAAGAAGTTTCTACAGGATCCTAGTCCAGAACACCGACAGGCCAGCATTGAAGCAAGAAACCACTACCACTAAACAATCTCTAAAGCCAAAGACTCCTTTGATAGCCGTATTAAAAACAAAGTACTTTCTTGCTCAAATGGCAGCAAATCCTTCTGGTCCTTTGCCAAAAATATCAGTAGAAATTTCTGTACCAGTTCTTTTCCACCATTAACTTTGGAAAATGAAATTATTTCTACATCTAAAGGAAAGGCCGAACTATTTGCTAAACAATTTGCTGCCAATTCAACCCTTCATCCACCTGTCAATCATCCAATTCCAACTGTTCCCCCAGTTCCTCACAAAATGCCCAATATTATTTTTAAGGTAAAACACATTAAGCGTATCCTTTCTTCTGTTAACACCAAGAAATCGTCTGGGCTAGATGGAATACCAGCAATCGTTTTAAAAAAATGTGCTCCTGAACTTGCACCTATTTTAACCAGGCTCTTTCGAATTTCTTATGACACGGGTATTTTTCCAAACAGCTGGAGAGCTGCACGTGTCCAGCCTATTCCCAAGAAAGGATATCCTGAAATCTTTGACATTAAATGTCAAAATATGTTTGACAGGGCGCACAATAAGCCAAGCGGCTTCAGTGCATGGGTTATCCCGGCCCTATTATAATCTAATCTAACTAAATATTAGTGCTTGTTACTACAATAGCAAATATATATAGCATAGTAATATTGTCCCCCTAGTTTTTTAAATATTTGAATTTTAATATTTGTTTTTGATCGGACCCCGTATAAAAACCTAAACACCTTTTTTACAATAATATTTTAAAATAATAGTTAAATGTTATTTTTTTATTATACAGGGTGTCCAGGAAAATGTGGGAAATCTCTCGCACACGTATGGAACAGATGAAAAAGGGGGCAGCTAGAAATCGATTTTTCGTGAATAACTTTTAAAGCGCTCTGTATAATTTGATAATATTTTAGTACGATGCATACTAGTAAAGACCTCTTAAAATAGTGCCCTTGCTTTGTGCCAGGGACGGACTAGTTTTCGCACATTATTGATAATATTTTTTACGCCCTGTATGGTGAAGACACAAAACATATGTTTTTGGGTAGTTTAAACCTTTTGCTAAAAAAAGGTACTCCTGTTTGACATCGATAAAATGAGCCGTTTTCGAGTAAAAAACGTCTTTGTTTTTCTAATTTTTGTGGGGTTGATATGAGGAAGAATTCCCTTATCATCCACATTTTTATTAAATTCAATAAAAACTGAACATCAACTGCTTAATTAAAAACTTCGTAAGAAGGTTCAACATGGCCTCCGTGAAGTCTGATACACTCACGAGCCCGACGAATTGAGGACTGCTGTACCCGCCACAATAGGCCAACATTATTCCTTATTTGATCGCAGTGAAACGTGATTCTCCGGAGAAGTTCCTCCCTACTTTCGACAGGAGTGGAATACACCAAAGTTTTAAGATGTCCCCACAAGTGAAAATCGAGTGGCGTCAAGTCGGGAGATCGAGGAGGCCAGGCAATAGGTCCTCCTCTACCTATCCAACGGTTTGGATAGACTGTATTTAGGTGCTCCCGCACAGCAACGCTGAAATGGGGTGGTGCCCCATCGTGCATGTAGTACATGTTTCGGCGAGTTTCAAGTGGTAAGTGTTCTACTAAATAGTGAAAATCGTTCTGAAGGAATTCCAAGTAAAGTTGTCCATTTAGTCGTGCCGGCAGTACGAATGGTCCAATCAAGAAATTGCCAACGATTCCTGCCCAGACATTAATTTGTTGAAACTGATGTTGGTGATGCGAGACAATAGTCGCATGAGGATTTTCGTCAGCCCATACATGCGAGTTGTGTAAATTAATGATTCCATTTTTGCTAAAACCTGCTTCGTCCGTGAAGAGAATCGTGCTAATGAAATTTGCATTGTTTCGTTGCTGATTCAATAACCAGTTTGCAAACTGCATTCTACGGGGAAAGTCTTCAGGAATCAATTCATGCACTTTTTGCAGATGATATGGATACAAAAGCTGTTCTTTAAGAATTTCATGTACTATTGTCTTCGACGTATTAAATTGCGCTGATAATTTTCGAGTGCTTGTTGAAGGAGTGTCACCTACAGCATTTAAAATATTTTCCTCTAATTGAGCTGTACGTACTGTTCTTCCCCGACCAGCGTCTGTACTTCTTTTCCCAAAATTTCCTAAAAGTATGAAGGGATTTAGTAAATGTATTACCTTTATTAAAATGGAATCGCCCACCATTCTCCCTTAGACGTTGGTCAATTCGTTGAAATGTTTTATGATCGGGAAGTATACGATTAGGATATCTATCGTGGTATAACCTCCTGGCTTCCAAAGCATTGCAAGATGCAAGACCATACATCAGGTGCATGTCTGCATATTCACTAAACGTGTATTCCATATTTCCAATTACTTATTCAAAGACGAAATTCAAAAATTAGTTAAGTTAATATCGAAGTAAAGAATGAATGTGTCACCGACGTGAAAGTTGACAAGTTCTGAAAGGTGGTAATTTTTTCGTACCTAGATATGTACTTAGCAATCTCCCTAACAACATTTGCAACAAATTCCTGACCTGCTACGAGAGGACTTCAATACTGAATCAAAAATTACAAATTACATCGAAAATAAAATATTGTATTATTAAACAAAAATAAACTCTTATTGTTAAAATAATTTTTTACTCGAAAACGGCTCATTTTATCGATGTCAAACAAGAGTACCTTTTTTAGCAAAAGGTTTAAACTACCCAAAAACATATTTTTGTGTCTTCACCATACAGGGCGTAAAAAATATTATCAATAATGTGCGAAAACTAGTCCGTCCCTGGCAAACTAAAGAAGCGACATAAGTTTCAAGGGCACTATTTTAAGAGGTCTTTACTAGTATGCATCGTACTAAAATATTATCAAATTATACAGAGCGCTTTAAAAGTTATTCACGAAAAATCGATTTCTAGCTGCCCCCTTTAGGGGATCATATCTCCGCAGGGGGCTTAAACGGAAAAATTTTATAGGAACTTGTCGTGTTATTTTCATCTGTTCCATACGTGTGCGAGAGATTTCCCACGTTTTCCCGGACACCCTGTATATACTAACCGTAATATGCTTTTTAAAGTATAAACGCAAGTAGAAGAGCAATGTGCGTTCCTAACATAATAAGGGTAGTTTTTACTAATTCATTCGTCACGAAAAGAAATTACTAAGTGGCTGGTTGATGTAGCGCAAGCAGAGGGAGAAGAAGTATTCAGAAGGGATCCTTTTGTTGATATTGTTGTTGGTCCGCAGAGTATCGCTACCCTACCGGAGCTGATAGTCAAAGCAAGCAGAAGTAAAGGTCATGTGATAAACACTGATTTTCCTGAAGTTGCAAAGTTTAATAAATTGCCAGATGAATGCTATGGCAATAGCCAGGGGTCTTCTGCGTTTCTTGCCATACAAGAAGGTTGTGATAAATTTTGTACGTTTTGTGTAGTACCATATACTCGTGGAGCTGAGTATTCACGGCCAGTGAATGAAATATTTCGTGAAGCATTGAAATTAGTTGCAAATGGGGCGAAGGAAATCAATTTGCTTGGTCAGAACGTCAATGCTTACCATGGAAAATGCGAAGGGGAAGTGTGGGATTTAGGCATATTAGTTAGTCATATTGCTAAAATTGAAAAGCTAGAGAGGATTCGTTATACAACTTCTCATCCAAGAGATATGCATGAATCTCTCTACTTGGCACATGCGGAAGAGCCAAAACTCATGCCATTTATTCACCTGCCTGTGCAGTCAGATTCGAAAAAATATTGCACGCGATGAACAGAAAGCACACTGCAGAGGAGTATTTGGAAATAATAGACAGATTTCGCAAATTGAAACCTGAAATCGAATTTTCTTCTGATTTTATTGTTGGTTTTCCTGGAGAAACCGAAAAAGATTTTGAAGAAACTGTAAAATTAGTATAAAAAATTAGATATGCTCAGGCTTATAGCTTTAAATATAGCCCAAGACCAGGTACACCAAAAGCAGAAAGAAAAGATCAAGTACCAGAAGAGGTTAAAACAGAACGCCTTCTTCGTTTACAGAAATTAATTAGTAAGCAACAACTTGAGTTTAACCAGAGTATGGTAGGCAAAACTATACCTGCTTTGTTCAGTGATAAAAAAGGCAACCACCAAAACCAAATTATTGGTAAAAGCCCATATATGCAATCAGTGTGCATTGATGATCCTGAAGGGAAGTATAGAGATAAAAATAGTAAATGTGAAGGTATTGGAAGCTCGGCAGAATAGTTTGTTGGGGTGTGGTGCAGGATAGCTCTGTTGGACATCCGTCAGAGAATTATTTTGATTGAGAGAAAGTACCACTATAGAACAAGATAGAAGTACTTCACGTAGTTTATTTCAAGTTTATCAACTATAGCTAAAGTAATTTAGGCTTACCGGCAACCGTCAGCCCGCTACTTGTTAGCGGGATCTAGAGATACCGTGACGATATGACGGTTAAGCTGAGATACCGCGAATGAATCGCGGTATGACGTGGGATTGTGTTAGCTATAGGGTGTGGGGTGCAGGAATAAGTTTGTTTCTTTTGCATTTGTAATTTTCTAGAATGCCCTATATTCTTTGGCTTTATCCGGTCAACATGAACATGAAGTCAAAGCATTATCCTGGATCCAGTTAGATTCCAGCGTCACGCGCTGGGATGACACCAAAGAGTGGACTGACACTGCACAATACTTGATGTCCTTTCCTATCGCCAATGCCAGATTGCTAGGAAGAGTCCAAGCAAGTAATTTACATTTTTGTTTAAAAGTATTAATGGAATGGAAATGGAATCTATTTCTGGATCCCAGTGTCGAAGCACTGGGATCAGAAGTTAATGAAAGGAGGTCAGTAAAGAGTGAAATTTATTTTTTCGCTGAAAGCTACCTAGAAAAATTTATCAGCCACTCTGAACAAAACAATATTCCATATGAAAACTTCAATATAAAACTTAAAGCGAATGATCTTGCAGGCCTTTCCTATAAGCCGCTTTTTGATTACTTTAAAGATACAAAGAACGCATTCCGTATTTTTGTTGCTGATTATGTTACAGGAGAAGATGGTACTGGCGTCGTACACACTGCTCCTGGATTTCGTGAGGAAGATCTTTACCTTTGCCAAAGCCATAATATTTCAGTTATTTGTCCAATTGATAACAGTGGAAAATTTACTGCTGAAGTTTCAGATTTGGCAGGGGTTCATGTTTTTGATACCAATGATACAGCAATAAAAAAATTGAAAGAACAGGGAAACTGGTTCAAAACTGAACAATATATTCACAATTATCCACACTGCTGGAGAACTGACACTCCTTTGATCTATCGCACTACTGCTTTGTTTTATAGGGAACCATTTAAGAACTGCATATGCCACGGTGTTGTTTTGGATGTAAAAGGGCAAAAATTGTCCAAGCGTTTGAATAACTATGCAGATCCAATGGAGGTTTTTGATAGATACGGTTCTGACGCACTGCATTTTCTTATGCTTTCTGGATCTATTGTTTGTGGTGGTAATTTGCTACTTGATAAAGAAGGGAATTTAGTACGAGACGTTCTGAAAAACGTAATAAAACCTATTTGGAACAGTTATCACTTTTTTACCATGTATGCAAATGCAGATGGAATTAAAGCTGAAGTTTGTAAGGATTATCAAAGTACTATTGATCGCTACATGATTTCCAAATGTTTTGAAGCTGTAGAAAGTATCCAAACTTCTTTGAACAGCTATAACTCCCAAGAGTCTTGCAAAATTTTGATGGACTTTTTTGAAGTGCTAAATAATTGATATTCGTCGCAGTCGCGAGCGTTTTTGGAAAAGTGATTTGGATCAGGATAAAACTGATGCTTATAATGTTCTAATACGGTTTTTTATTACATACTAAGAGCTGCAGCCCCTTTGTTGCCACTTATATCAGAGAATATATGGCAAGGGCTTAAGTATGAAGAAACATCTGTTCATTTGGCTGATTTCCCACAATTAGGGAAGTTTGATAGTCAGCTCATTGCCAAAATGGATCTAGTGAGAGATGTAACTCTGCACTCTCTATTAGAAACACTTTTAATATACGTATCAGACAGCCACTTGGCAGTATGATCATTTATCATCAGTCTTCCTGTAGTTTTTTGAAGGTGAGCCGTTTTCTGTCATCCCAGTGCGTGACACTGTTATCCAGTGTGCTGAAAACTCAAATGAGTACCAAGAGATGATAAAAGACGAGGTAAATGTAAAAAAACTGAAGTTAGTAAACAGACTTGAAGATATTGCATCACTAGAATTAAAACTCAACTTCCCTGTGCTTGGAAAAAGAATTCCGGAGAAGATTAAGACACTGGTTCAATATGTTAAACAAGGAAAGTGGAAACAAGTTGAATCCGGTGTCATCCGAGTAGCTGACACTGGGATCCAGACGCAGATTCCAGCGTCACGCGCGAATGACAGAAAGAGGTCTCATATTTTTGGGGGACGAGTCAGAAAATTATTTCATAGAAAAAGGCGAATATGAACTATTATTAAAAGCAAACAGTGAATTCTCCTCTGTATTTGATAACAACAAAGGGGTTGTTATCCTAAACACTACTTTAAATGATGAATTAATTCTAGAAAGGCTTGCAAGAGATGTAGTGAGGCTCATTCAGGAAACTAGGAAACAAGCTGATTTTCATATGTCCGATAGAATCAGAGCAAAAATCAAAACAGAAGATGAGAAAATTAAGGGAGCAATAAATACGTGGATTGAATATATAAAAGAGCAGACCCTTGCCTTATCTTTGGACATTAATACAGAAATTGGAACTAACTTTTATTCTAAGAAATATCAGGATTTAAATGTTAGCATTGAGCTTTAGATTTTTAATAAAGTTGCAAGATTGTCAGTATTTATGCTATACTTAAGGTAAGGATAAAGTTATGGTATGAATGCTGTTGTAGGTTGTGAGGAAGTTGTTGACTTAAATAACAATAGTGGTGATTTAGATGCATTAAATGGACAACCTAATTTACAAAGAGAATCCATTGCTACTTCAGAAAAACAGGAAGGACCTGTTGCTACTTTGGAAGAGCAAGAATCTGTTAGTAATTTAAAAAAATAGGTGCTGATTTTAGCATTCCACAAAGTATATTTCATTATAAAGGTTACGGCTCCGACTTTTTTACTTCCTGGTATAATATATCAAGCGAAATATTTAAGGAAATAAACAGGGCTTGTCTGGAGAAGAAAATATTAAATTCAGCTCTATCAGTTTTAATGTTTCCTTATGTTGCCTCTGTTGCATTGGGGTAATAGTATCAAACATACTAAAAAAATAAATTGGCCAAAAAATTTTTAAAAATAAAATAATAATTTTCAAGGGGGCTTCCCTGAAAAAAAATCAAACATAGTTGAATATGCTCAAATCGACGAAATTCGTACAAATATGCGGTTTTGACGAGATTTTTCCTATTTTTAAGAGTTCCTTTAGGGGGCAAAAATTAATTTTTCATAAAAAATATTTTGGCCAAAATAAGTATTTGCTAGAAGTTTTTTTAATTTTTAAGGGGGTTTTGGGTGAAAAAATCAGAAAAATAGGTATTTTTTTATTATTTTTG
Organism: Listronotus bonariensis; assembly: GCA_014170235.1. Taxonomy (NCBI): domain Eukaryota; kingdom Metazoa; phylum Arthropoda; class Insecta; order Coleoptera; family Curculionidae; genus Listronotus; species Listronotus bonariensis. The sequence goes on from JACEGR010001189.1 coordinate 73,457, forward strand.
GGGTGTTTTGGTGTTAAAAAAATAAAAATTGTATCAAACATACAAAAAAATAATTAAATTGGCCAAAAAGATTTATAAAAATAAAATAATAATTTGTAAGGGGATCCTTCCCTGAAAGAAAAATTAAACATAGTTGAATCTGCTCAAATCGACGAGATTCGTACAAATATGCGGTTTTGACGAGATTTTTCCTATTTTTAAGGGTTCCTTTGGGAGGCAAAAATTAATTTTTCATAAAAAATTATTTTGGCCAAAATAAGTATTTGCTAAAATTTTTATTAATTTTTAAGGGGTTTTTGATGAAAAAATCAGAAAAATAGGTATTTTTTTATTTTTTGGGGTGTTTGGTTAAAAAAAATTCAAAATTGTATCAAACATACTAAAAAAAAATTAAATTGGCCAAACAAATTTATAAAAATAAAATAATAATTTTTAAGTGGGGCCTTCCCTGAAAAAAAATCAATCATAGTTGAATCTGCTCAAATCGACGAAATTCGTACAAATATGCGTTTTTGACGATTTTTCCAATTTTTAAGGGTTCCTTTGGGGGCAAAAATTATTTTATTTATGAAAAAATATTTTGGCCAAAATAACTATTTGCTAGAATTTTTTTAATTTTTAAGGGGTTTTCGGTATAAAAATCCGAAAAATTGGTAATTTTTATATTTTTAGGGTGTTTTAGGGTTAACAAAAACTCAAAATTGTATCAAACATACTAAAAAAATAAATTGGCCAAAAAATTTATAAAAATAAAATTATAATTTTTAAGGGGATCCTTCCTTGAAAAAAAATTAAACATAGTTGAATCTGCTTAAATCGACGAAATTCGTACAAATATGCGGTTTTGACGAGATTTTTTCTATTTTTAAGGGTTTCTTTGATGGACAAAAATTATTTTTTATAAAAAAAAAATATTTTGGCCAAAATAAGTATTTGCTAGAATTTTTTTATTATGTCTTGGAGACTTTGAAGCTATTTGCTGATATGGTGGCCTTTTCACATTTTCTGTCTTAAGTTTGACAATGTCTCCAAAATCTGAATCTTCTAGTTGTTCTTTTGCCAAGATCTTAGGGTCCCATTCTTGAGAGCACTGGATGCGTGTTCTTCGGCAGTGGAATTCATCGGGATCTTCTTGCTCTTCTCGTCTGCTGCAGTGTTTGCATTCGTCCGGGCAGGATCGTCTTGATAGAGCGTCAGCATTCTTATGGTTCAGTCCTTTTCGATGTTCGATTTTAAAGTCGTATTCTTGAATACGTTGCAGCCATCGGGCTATCTGACCTTCAGGGTTCTTGAACTGAAGCAACCATTTAAGTGATGCATGATCCGTTTTTAGGTGGAATTTCTGGCCATACAGGTATTTATGAAAATGCTCCAAAGATTTGACAATAGCTAAAAGTTCTTTTCTAGTGACACAATAATTTCTTTCAGGTTTGGACAAAACTTTGCTAAAATAGGCTATAACCATCTTGAATCTGTGACAAAATTCCAACAATAGCAGTGTTGCTTGCATCAGTGTCCACAATAAATGTTTGATTTGGTTGTGGATATGACAACACCGGAGGATTGCAAAGGGCTTTCTTTAGGTTTACAAAAGCTGCTTGACAATCTTCAGTCCATTCATAGTTGTTGTTTATTTTCCGTAAGACGATGTAATGGTCTCGCAATATCGGCAAACCCCTGTATGAACCGTCTGTAGTAGGTACACAATCCCAGAAAACTTCTAATTTCATGCTTATTCTTTGGTATAGGCCAGTTCTGGATAGCTTCGGTCTTCTCTGGATCGGTTCTTACTCCATCTTCTGTAATTATATGCCCCAGGTACTTGACTTCTTTCTGGAACAGGTGGCATTTCTTTGGGCTAAGCTTCAGCTGGGCGGATCTAAGCTTTTGAAAAACCTCTTCAACGTTTTTCAGGTGGTCATCAAATGTTTTTCCAAGAATTATTATGTCATCCAGGTATACTAAGCATGTTTTCCAAGTTAGTCCCCGTAGTGTAAACTCCATCAAACGTTCAAATGTAGCAGGGGCATTGCATAGTCTAAAGGGCATAACATTAAATTGCCACAGTTCGGTCCCGGTCGAGAAAGCGGATTTTTCCTTGTCTTCCGGATGAAGCTCTACTTGCCAATAGCCACTTTTTAAGTCTAATGTGGAAAACCATTTTGACCCCGTAAGTGTGTCCAGGGTATCATCAATTCTTGGTAGTGGAAAACTGTCCTTCTTCGTGACGTCATTCAGTCTCCGGAAATCAACACAGAATCTGGTGGAACCATCTTTCTTTTTAACTAGGACTACTGGAGATGACCATGGGCTCCGGGATGGTTCTACGATGCCTTGATTTTGCATGTCTTCAAGTAACTTTTCAACTTCTCCTTTCTTGGCTAAAGGAATATCTTCTGGGTGGTTGTTTTATCGGTGATGCGTCTCCAGTGTTTATTCGATGTTGAACTACACTGGTTTTACCCAAATCTTTTTCGGATAAAGAAGAAGAACATCTTGATTTCTTCTTAAAAGTTCTTCCAGCATTGATACTTGGACTGGGTCTAACAAGGATTTTGATGAAATCACCAGGTCTTGTAGAGCATCAGGTAGTTTACGTGTGGAGACTCCTGCAGGTGTGGTACAGGGATAGGTAACTGTCATAGCAGCAGGTTGACAGGTACCGATTTTGTCACCCATTTTAACCTGTTAAGGGAAATCTTTCAGGTTCATCATTCTCACAAATACCATATTTCCTTTGGTTTGCGCCAAAGTTCTTGCTGGTAGAATTCCTTTAGCGTATAACGGACAATTTTCTACTGGTTCGACTAAAACGATTTCACCTTCTTCTGAGTCTTCAAACCTTGCTTGTAAGATGCTTTCTGAGTTTGGCCACCCACACACATACACCCTAAAAAATAAAAAAATACCTATTTTTATGATTTTTCCACCGAAAACCCCTTAAAAATTAAAAAAATTCTAGCAAATAGTTATTTTAACCAAAATATTTTTTAAATAAAACTTAATTTTGTTTCCCAAAGGAACCCTTAAAAATAGGAAAAATCTTTTCAAAACCGCATATTTGTACGAATTTCGTCGATTTGAGCAGATTCAACTATGTTTGATTTTTTTTCAGGGAAGGCCCCCTTAAAAATTATTATTTTATTTTTATAAATTTTTTGGCCAATTTAATTTTTTTAGTATGTTTGATACAATTTTGAATATTTTTTAACCCCAAAACACCCTAAAAAATTAAAAATACCTATTTTTCTGATTTTTCCACCGAAAACCCCTTAAAAATTAAAACAAATTCTAGCAAATAGTTATTTTAACCAAAATATTCTTTTTATATAAAAATTAATTTTTGCTCCCCAAAGGAACCCTTAAAAATAGGAAAAATCTTGTCAAAACCGCATATTTGTACGAATTTCGTCGATTTGAGCAGATTCAACTATGTTTGATTATTTTTCAGGGAAGGCCCCCTTAAAAATTATTATTTTATTTTTATAAATTTTTTGGCCAATTTAATTTTTTTTTAGTATGTTTGATACAATTTTGAATTTTTTTAACCCCAAAACACCCTAAAAAATAAAAAATACCTATTTTTCTGATTTTTCCACCGAAAACCCCATTAAAAATTAAAAAAATTCTAGCAAATAGTTATTTTAACCAAAATATTTTTTATATAAAAATTAATTTTTGCCCCCAAAGGAACCCTTAAAAATAGGAAAAATCTTGTCAAAACCGCATATTTGTACGAATTTCGTCGATTTGAGCAGATTCAACTATGTTTGATTATTTTTCAGGAAGGCCCCCTTAAAAATTATTATTTTATTTTTATAAATTTTTTTGGCCAATTTAATTTTTTTTTAGTATGTTTGATACAATTTTGAATTTTTTTAACCCCAAAACACCCTAAAAAAATAAAAAATACCTATTTTTCTGATTTTTCCACCGAAAACCCCCTTAAAAATTAAAACAAATTCTAGCAAATAGTTATTTTAACCAAATATTTTTTTTTTATATAAAAATTAATTTTTGCCCCCAAAGGAACCCTTAAAAATAGGAAAAATCTTGTCAAAACCGCATATTTGTACGAATTTCGTCGATTTGAGCAGATTCAACTATGTTTGATTTTTTTCAGGGAAGGCCCCCTTAAAAATTATTATTTTATTTTTATAAATTTTTTGGCCAATTTAATTTTTTTTTAGTATGTTTGATACAATTTTGAATTTTTTTAACCCCAAAACACCCTAAAAAATAAAAAAATACCTATTTTTCTGATTTTCCACCGAAAACCCCTTAAAAATTAAAAAAATTCTAGCAAATAGTTATTTTAACCAAAATATTTTTTTATATAAAAATTAATTTTTGTCTCCCAAAGGAACCCTTAAAAATAGGAAAAATCTTGTCAAAACCGCATATTTGTACGAATTTCGTCGATTTGAGCAGATTCAACTATGTTTGATTATTTTTTCAGGGAAGGCCCCCTTAAAAATTATTATTTTATTTTTATATATTTTTTTGGCCAATTTAATTTTTTTTTAGTGTGTTTGATACAATTTTGAATTTTTTTAACCCCAAAACACCCTAAAAAAATTAAAAAATACCTATTTTTCTGATTTTTGCACCGAAAACCCCTTAAAAATTAAAACAAATTCCAGCAAATAGTTATTTTTACCAATATTTTTCTTTTTATATAGAAATTGATTTTGCCCCCAAAGGAACCCTTAAAAATAGGAAAAATTTTGTCAAAACCGCATATTTGTACGAATTTCGTCGATTTGAGCAGATTCAACTATGTTTGATTATTTTTTCAGGGAAGGCCCCCTTAAAAATTATTATTTTATTTTTATAAATTTTTTGGCCAATTTAATTTTTTTTTAGTATGTTTGATACAATTTTGAATTTTTTAACCCCAAAACACCCTAAAAAAATAAAAATACCTATTTTTCTGATTTTTCCACCGAAAACCCCCTTAAAAATTAAAAAAATTCTAGCAAATAGTTATTTTAACCAAAATATTTTTTTATATAAAAATTAATTTTGTCCCCCAAAGGAACCCTTAAAAATAGGAAAAATCTTGTCAAAACCGCATATTTGTACGAATTTCGTCGATTTGAGCAGATTCAACTATGTTTGATTATTTTTTCAGGAAGGCCCCCTTAAAAATTATTATTTTATTTTTATAAATTTTTTGGCAAATTTAATTTATTTTTAGTATGTTTGATACAATTTAACCCCAAAACACCCTAGAAATACTTATTTTTCTGATTTTTCCACCGAAAACTACTATCTTATTTTATAAATTTTTTGCTAATTTATTTTTTTAGTATGTTTATACAATTTAACCCTAAAACACCTAAAAATAAAAACCTATTTTCTCATTTTTCCACCGAAAACCCCTTAAAAATTAAAAAATTCTAGCAAATAGTTATTTTAACCAAAATATTTTTTTATATAAAAATTAATTTTTGCCCCCAAAGGAACCCTTAAAAATAGGAAAAATCTTGTCAAAACCGCATATTTGTACGAATTTCGTCGATTTGAGCAGATTCAACTATGTTTGATTATTTTTTCAGGGAAGGCCCCCTTAAAAATTATTATTTTATTTTTATAAATTTTTTTGGCCAATTTAATTTTTTTTAGTATGTTTGATACAATTTTGAATTTTTTAACCCCAAAACACCCTAAAAAATAAAAAATACCTATTTTTCTGATTTTTCCACCGAAAACCCCCTTAAAAATTAAAACAAATTCCAGCAAATAGTTATTTTAACCAAATTATTCTTTTTATATAGAAATTGATTTTTGCCCCCAAAGGAACCCTTAAAAATAGGAAAAATCTTGTCAAAACCGCATATTTGTACGAATTTCGTCGATTTGAGCAGATTCAACTATGTTTGATTATTTTTTCAGGGAAGGCCCCCTTAAAAATTATTATTTTATTTTTATAAATTTTTTTGGCTAATTTAATTTTTTTTTAGTATGTTTGATACAATTTTGAATTTTTTAACCCCAAAACACCCTAAAAAATTAAAAAATACCTATTTTTCTGATTTTTGCACCGAAAACCCCCTTAAAAATTAAAACAAATTCTAGCAAATAGTTATTTTTACCAATTTATTTCTTTTATATAGAAATTGATTTTTGCCTCCCAAAGGAACCCTTAAAAATAGGAAAAATCTTGTCAAAACCGCATATTTGTACGAATTTCGTCGATTTGAGCAGATTCAACTATGTTTGATTATTTTTTCAGGAAGGCCCCCTTAAAAATTATTATTTTATTTTTATAAATTTTTTGGCCAATTTAATTTTTTTTTAGTATGTTTGATACAATTTTGAATTTTTTAACCCTAAAACACCCTAAAAAAATTAAAAAATACCTATTTTTCTGATTTTTCCACCGAAAACCCCTTAAAAATTAAAAAAATTCTAGCAAATAGTTATTTTAACCAAAATATTTTTTTATATAAAAATTAATTTTTGCCCCCAAAGGAACCCTTAAAAATAGGAAAAATCTTGTCAAAACCGCATATTTGTACGAATTTCGTCGATTTGAGCAGATTCAACTATGTTTGATTATTTTTCAGGGAAGGCCCTCCTTAAAAATTATTATTTTATTTTTATAATATTTTTTTGGCCAATTTAATTTTTTTAGTATGTTTGATACAATTTTGAATTTTTTTAACCCTAAAACACCCTAAAAAATTAAAAAATACCTATTTTTCTGATTTTTGCACCGAAAACCCCTTAAAAATTAAAACAAATTCTAGCAAATAGTTATTTTAACCAAAATATTTTTTTATATAGAAATTAATTTTTGCCCCCAAAGGAACCCTTAAAAATAGGAAAAATCTTGTCAAAACCGCATATTTGTACGAATTTCGTCGATTTGAGCAGATTCAACTATGTTTGATTTATTTTTCAGGGAAGGCCCCCTTAAAAATTATTATTTTATTTTTATAAATTTTTTGGCCAATTTAATTTTTTTTAGTATGTTTGATACAATTTTGAATTTTTTTAACCCCAAAACACCCTAAAAAATAAAAAATACCTATTTTTCTGATTTTTCCACCGAAAACCCCTTAAAAATTAAAAAAAATTCTAGCAAATAGTTATTTTAACCAAAATATTTTTATATAAAAATTAATTTTTGTCCCCCAAAGGAACCCTTAAAAATAGGAAAAATCTTGTCAAAACCGCATATTTGTACGAATTTCGTCGATTTGAGCAGATTCAACTATGTTTGATTATTTTTCAGGGAAGGCCCCCTTAAAAATTATTATTTTATTTTTATAAATTTTTTGGCCAATTTAATTTTTTTTTAGTATGTTTGATACAATTTTGAATTTTTTTAACCCCAAAACACCCTAAAAAATAAAAAAATACCTATTTTTCTGATTTTTCCACCGAAAACCCCTTAAAAATTAAAACAAATTCTAGCAAATAGTTATTTTTACCAAATATTTCTTTTTATATAAAAATTAATTTTTGCCCCCAAAAGGAACCCTTAAAAATAGGAAAAATCTTGTCAAAACCGCATATTTGTACGAATTTCGTCGATTTGAGCAGATTCAACTATGTTTGATTATTTTTCAGGGAAGGCTCCCTTAAAAATTATTATTTTATTTTTATATATTTTTTTGGCATCAATTTAATTTTTTTAGTATGTTTGATACAATTTTGAATTTTTTAACCCCAAAACACCCTAAAAAAATAAAAAATACCTATTTTTCTGATTTTTCACCGAAAACCCCCTTAAAAATTAAAAAAATTCTAGCAAATAGTTATTTTTACCAAAATATTTCTTTTATATAAAAATTAATTTTTGCCCCCAAAGGAACCCTTAAAAATAGGAAAAATCTTGTCAAAACCGCATATTTGTACGAATTTCGTCGATTTGAGCAGATTCAACTATGTTTGATTATTTTTCAGGAAGGCCCCCTTAAAAATTATTATTTTATTTTTATATATTTTTTGGCTAATTTAATTTTTTTTTAGTATGTTTGATACAATTTTGAATTTTTTTAACCCCAAAACACCCTAAAAAATAAAAAATACCTATTTTTCTGATTTTTCCACCGAAAACCCCTTAAAAATTAAAACAAATTCCAGCAAATAGTTATTTTAACCAATTTTTTCTTTTATATAGAAATTGATTTTTGCCCCCAAAGGAACCCTTAAAAATAGGAAAAATCTTGTCAAAACCGCATATTTGTACGAATTTCGTCGATTTGAGCAGATTCAACTATGTTTGATTATTTTTTCAGGGAAGGCCCCCTTAAAAATTATTATTTTATTTTTATAAATTTTTTTGGCCAATTTAATTTTTTTAGTATGTTTGATACAATTTTGAATTTTTTAACCCCAAAACACCCTAAAAAAATAAAAAATACCTATTTTTCTGATTTTTCCACCGAAAACCCCCTTAAAAATTAAAAAAATTCTAGCAAATAGTTATTTTAACCAAATATATTTTTTATATAAAAATTAATTTTGTTCCCCAAAGGAACCCTTAAAAATAGGAAAAATCTTGTCAAAACCGCATATTTGTACGAATTTCGTCGATTTGAGCAGATTCAACTATGTTTGATTATTTTTTCAGGGAAGGCCCCCTTAAAAATTATTATTTTATTTTTATAAATTTTTTGGCCAATTTAATTTTTTTAGTATGTTTGATACAATTTTGAGTTTTTTTAACCCCAAAACACCCTAAAAAAATTAAAAAATACCTATTTTTCTGATTTTTCTACCGAAAACCCCATTAAAAATTAAAAAAATTCTAGCAAATAGTTATTTTAACCAAGATATTTTTTTATATAAAATTTAATTTTTGCCCCCAAAGGAACACTTAAAAATAGGAAAAATCTTGTAAAGCCGCACTTGTCATTTCGTCGTTGAGCAGATCAATTATTATTTTATTTTTTATTAATATTTTTTTTGGCCAATTTAATTTTTTTTAGTATGTTTGATACAATTTTGATTTTTTTAACCCCAAAACACCCTAAAAAAATAAAAAAATACCTATTTTTCTGATTTTTCCACCGAAAACCCCCTTAAAAATTAAAAAAATTTAGCAAATAGTTATTTTAACCAAAATATTTTTTTTTATATAGAACTTAATTATTGTTTCCCAAAGGAACCCTTAAAAATGAAAAAATCTTGTCAAAACCGCATATTTGTACGAAATTCGTCGATTTGAGCAGATTCAACTATGTTTGATTATTTTTTCAAGTTAAAAATTATTATTTTATTTTTATAAATTTTTTGGCCAATTTAATTTTTTTTTAGTTTGTTTGATACAATTTTGATTTTTTTAACCCCAAAACACCCTAAAAAATAAAAAATACCTATTTTTCTGATTTTTCCACCGAAAACCCCCTTAAAAATTAAAAGAAATTCTAGCAAATAGTTATTTTAACCAAAATATTTTGTTTTTATATAAAACTTAATTATTGTTTCCCAAAGGAACCCTTAAAAATAGGAAAAATCTTTTCAAAACCGCATATTTGTACGAATTTCGTCGATTTGAGCAGATTCAACTATGTTTGATTATTTTTTCAGGGAAGGCCCCCTTAAAAATTATTATTTTATTTTTATAAATTTTTTTGGCCAATTTAATTTTTTTTAGTATGTTTGATACAATTTTGATTTTTTTTAACCCCAAAACACCCTAAAAAATAAAAAATACCTATTTTTCTGATTTTTCCACCGAAAACCCCCTTAAAAATTAAAAAAATTTTAGCAAATAGTTATTTTAACCAAAATATTTTTTTTATATAAAACTTAATTATTGTTTCCCAAAGGAACCCTTAAAAATAGGAAAAATCTTTTCAAAACCGCATATTTGTACGAATTTCTTTGATTTGAGCAGATTCAACTATGTTTGATTTTTTTTCATGAAAGGCCCCCTTAAAAATTATTATTTTATTTTTACAAATTTTTTTGGCAAATTTAATTTCTTTTTAGTATGTTTGATACAATTTAACCCCAAAACACCCTAAAAAATACTTATTTTTCTGATTTTTCCACCGAAAACTATTATTTTATTTTTATAAATTTTTTTGGCTAATTTAATTTTTTTAGTATGTTTGATACAATTTAACCCTAAAACACCCTAAAAATAAAAAAACTTATATTTCTCATTTTTCCACCGAAAACCCCTTAAAAATTAAAAAAATTCTAGCAAATAGTTATTTTAAACAAAATATTTTTTTATATAAAAATTAATTTTTGCTCCCCAAAGGAACCCTTAAAAATGGAAAAAATCTTGTCAAAACCGCATATTTGTACGAATTTCGTCGATTTGAGCAGATTCAACTATGTTAGATTTTTTTCAGGGAAGGCCCAACTTAAAAATTATTATTTTATTTTTATAAATTTTTTTGGCCAATTTAATTTTTTTTTAGTATGTTTGATACAATTTTGATTTTATTTTAACCCCAAACCACCCTAAAAAATAAAAAATACCTATTTTTCTGATTTTTCCACCGAAAACCTCTTAAAAATTAAAAAAAATCTAGCAAATAGTTATTTTAACCAAAATATTTTTTTATATAAAAATAAATTTTTGTTTCCCAAAGAAACCCTTAAAAATAGGAAAAATCTTGTCAAAACCGCATATTTGTACGAATTTCGTCGATTTGAGCATATTCAACTAAGTTTGATTATTTTTTCAGGGAAGGCCCTCATTAAAAATTATTATTTTATTTTTATATATTTTTTGGCTAATTTAATTTTTTTTTAGTGTGTTTGATACAATTTTGAATTTTTTTAACCCCAAAACATTCTAAAAAAATTAAAAATACCTATTTTTCTGATTTTTGCATTGAAAACCCCTTAAAAATTAAAACAAATTCCAGCAGATAGTTATTTTTTCCAATTTTTTTCTTTTTATATAGAAATTGATTTTTGCCCCCAAAGGAACCCTTAAAAATAGGAAATATTTTGTCAAAACCGCATATTTGTACCTATTTCGTCGATTTGAGCAGATTCAACTATGTTTGATTATTGTCTCAGGGAAGGCCCCCTTAAAAATTATTATTTAATTTTTATAAATTTTTTGGTTGGGAATAACACTTTTTTCCCCTAAAAAACCCTTTAAAAATAAAGAAAATTTCGTTAAAATCGCCTAATTGAACGTTTTTCGTCGATTTAACCAGATTAAAATATGTTTTTTCTTTTCAGGGAAGGCCCCCTTGAAAATTATTATTTTATTTTTATACATTTGTTTGGCCAATTTAATTTTTTTTTTAATATGTTTGATACAATTTTGATTTTTTTAACCCCAAAACACCCTAAAAAAATACCTATTTTTCTGATTTTTCCACCGAAAACCCCCTTAAAAATTAAAACAAATTCCAGCAAATAGTTATTTTTACCAATTTTTTCTTTTTATATAGAAATTGATTTTTGCCCCCAAAGGAACCCTTAAAAATAGGAAAAATTTTGTCAAAACCGCATATTTGTACGAATTTCGTCGATTTGAGCAGATTCAACTATGTTTGTTTTTTTTCAGGGAAGGCCCCCTTAAAAATTAATACTTTATTTTTATAAATTTTTTGGCTAATTTATTTTTTTTTAGTATTGTTCCGTAACACCTCGTATAAAAACACGTGCCTTCGTTTTTATGCCTTTATTAACAATGTAACGTAACTATGGTTACAATAACGGCAAAATCTTAAATTGTCAATGTCTCGAAGTTTACAGCACAAAGGTCGTATCTGTACTAACTGATCGGAGGTTAACCGTCGCCCTTTTATAGTATGGTGGAATAGTAAAGAATGATGATATTCGAGAAATATCGTGAAAATTCCATAGTACATGATGGCATAAAAGTTATTAATGGATAATTCGGGCGTTTTCGGAAACCTTCGAAAGTGATGAAAGAACTTGGAAAAATTAAGGTAAATTATTTAAATAAATTAACAAACTAAATTAAATGATCCTAACTCTCTAAAATTCTATAACCAAAACACATTTTTGAAAGTCTGTAACATTGCCCCCTTCCAAGTTTTGATCGTCTCGATCAAGTATCTTCACTGTCTTGATAACGGCTTAGCCTTTCTAGATGTACTACTTTCATCTTTGCCTGTGGACTCTTCTGTATACGGTACACCAGATCATTAAGCCGTGTCACCACTTTATATGGTCCCTCCCATGACTTCTGTAGTTTCAGTGAACGCCCCTTGGTTCTTCTTGGATTGTATAAACAAACTTTTTCACCGACGACAAATCCCTGATGGTTAGCTTTCAAGTCATAGCGGGATTTCATACGGTCACTTCCTTTTTGTAACTTGGTACGCACCTCTTCATGTATCATCTGTAGCTGTTTACTTAGTTGACTTACATAGTCTTTTGCTGGTTCTTCATTGGTGGAAGGTCGTCCTGTAAGCAAGTCAACTGGAAGGCATATTTCCGCTCCGAAAATGACTTTAGCAGGTGTTTCGCCAGTAGTTTCGTGAATTGCGGAGCGGTATGCTAATAAAAACGGCTGTATACAGTTATCCCAGTCATTTGTTGGTCATTTACTTTAATTTTCAGGTAGTTATCAAGTGTTCTGTTAAACCGCTCTACCATACCATCGAACTGGGGATGAAGAGGTGTTGTTCTTGTTTTATGGATTCCCAGGAGATTACAATGGTTCTTAAAAAGATCGGACTCAAAGTTTCTGCCTTGATCGGAATGTATTTCTCTAGGAACTCCATAGCGACAAATCCATTGTTGAAATAATACATCAGCAACAGTGATAGCTTCTTGATTTGGGATTGGGTAGACTTCTGGCCATTTACTGAAGTAATCCATCGCTACCAATATATAGCGATTCCCTGAATTACTAACTGGAAAGGGCCCTGCTATGTCTATGGCAATTCGTTCAAAAGGTGCCCCTACATTGTATTGGTTCATCTTGCCATGGCTTCGTGTTTTCGGTCCCTTGCTGAAAGCGCAGTCCTTACACATTCTGCACCAGTCTTTTACGTCTGCACGACTTCCTAGCCAGTAGAACCTTTCTCGAACCTTTTCAAGAGTCTTCATAACTCCGAAATGGCCACCTCCTACACCATTATGCAAGGCTTGCAATACTTTAGGAATCCTTTTGGTTGGTAAGATTATCTGATGTTTATGGATTTTGTCGTCAGAACTTTCCCAGACCCTTTGTAATAGGCCATCTTTAATAACCAAAGAGTTCCATATGGCCCAGTACCCTTTATGTCTTGGAGACTTTGAAGCTATTTGCTGATATGGTGGCCTTTTCACATTTTCTGTCTTAAGTTTGACAATGTCTCCAAAATCTGGATCTTCTAGTTGTTCTTTTGCCAAGATCTTAGGGTCCCACTCTTGAGAGCACTGGATGCGTGTTCTTCGGCAGTGGAATTCATCGGGATCTTTTTGCTCTTCTCGTCTGCTGCAGTGTTTGAATTCGTCCGGGCAGGGTCGTCTTGATAGAGCGTCAGCATTCTTATGGTTCAGTCCTTTTCGATGATCGATTTTAAAGTCGTATTCTTGGATACGTTGCAGCCATATGGCTATCTGACCTTCAGGGTTCTTGAACTGAAGCAACCATTTAAGTTAGGCATGATCCGTTCTTAGGTGGAATTTCTGGCCATACAAGTATTTATGAAAATGCTCCAAAGATTTGACAATAGCTAAAAGTTCTTTTCAAATGACACAATAATTTCTTTCAGGTTTGGACAGAACTTTGCTAAAATAGGCTATAACTTTTTCTTGACCATCTTGAATCTGTGACAAAATTCCACCAATAGCAGTGTTGCTTGCATCAGTGTCCACAATAAATGTTTGATTTGGTTGTGGATATGACAACACCGAAGGATTGCAAAGGGCTTTCTTAAGGTGTACAAAAGCTGCTTGACAATCTTCAGTCCATTCATAGTTGTTGCTTATTTTCCGTAAGACGATGTAATGGTCTCGCAATATCGGCAAACCCCTGTATGAACCGTCTGTAGTAGGTACACAATCCCAGAAAACTTCTAATTTCATGCTTATTCTTTGGTAAAGGCCAGTTCTGGATAGCTTCGGTCTTCTCTGGATCGGTTCTTACTCCATCTTCTGTAATTATATGCCCCAGGTACTTGACTTTTTTCTGGAACAGGTGGCATTTCTTTGGGCTAAGCTTCAGCTGGGCGGATCTAAGCTTTTGAAAAACCTCTTCAACGTTTTTCAGGTGGTCATCAAATGTTTTTCCAAGAATTATTATGTCATCCAGGTATACTAAGCATGTTTTCCAAGTTAGTCCCCGTAGTGTAAACTCCATCAAACGTTCAAATGTAGCAGGGGCATTGCATAGTCCAAAGGGCATAACATTAAATTGCCACAGTTCGGTCCCGGTCGAGAAAGCGGATTTTTCCTTGTCTTCCGGATGAAGCTCTACTTGCCAATAGCCACTTTTTAAGTCTAATGTGGAAAACCATTTTGACCCCGTAAGTGTGTCCAGGGTATCATCAATTCTTGGTAGTGGAAAACTGTCCTTCTTCGTGACGTCATTCAGTCTTCGGAAATCAACACAGAATTTGGTGGAACCATCTTTCTTTTTAACTAGGACTACTGGAGATGACCATGGGCTCCGGGATGGTTCTACGATGCCTTGATTTTGCATGTCTTCAAGTAACTTTTCAACTTCTCCTTTCTTGGCTAAAGGAATTCTTCTGGGTGGTTGTTTTATCGGTGATGCGTCTCCAGTGTTTATTCGATGTTGAACTACACTGGTTTTACCCAAATCTTTTTCCGATAAAGAAGAAGAATATCTTGATTTCTTCTTAAAAGTTCTTCCAGCATTGATACTTGGACTGGGTCTAACAAGGATTTTGATGAAATCACCAGGTCTTGTAGAGCATCAGGTAGTTTACGTGTGGAGACTCCTGCAGGTGTGGTACAGGGACAGGTAACTGTCATAGCAGCAGGTTGACAGGTACCGATTTTGTCACCCATTTTAGCCTGTTGAGGGAAATCTTTCAGGTTCATCATTCTCACAAATACCATATTTCCTTTGGTTTGCGCCAAAGTTCTTGCTGGTAGAATTCCTTTAGCGTATAACGGACAATTTTCTACTGGTTCGACTAAAACGATTTCACCTTCTTCTGAGTCTTCAAACCTTGCTTGTAAGATACTTTCTGAGTTTGGCCACCCACACACATACACCCTAAAAAATAAAAAAATACCTATTTTATGATTTTTCCACCGAAAACCCCTTAAAAATTAAAAAAATTCTAGCAAAAAATCTTGTCAAAACCGCATATTTGTACGAATTTCGTCGATTTGAGCAGATTCAACTACGTTTAATTTTTTTTTCAGGAAAGGCACCCCTTAAAAATTATTCTTTTATTTTTATAAATTTTTTTGGCCAATTAATTTTTTTTTAGTATGTTGATACAATTTTGAATTTTTTTAACCTCAAATACCCTAAAAAATAAAAAATACCTGTATTTCTGACTTTTCCACCGAAAAACCCCATAAAAATAAAAAAATTCTAGCAAATAGTTATTTTATCTAAAATATTTTTTAATAAAAAAATTATTTTTTCTTCCCAAAGGAACCCTTGAAAATAGCAAAAATCTTGTCAAAACCGCATATTTGTACGAATTTCGTCGATTTGAGCAGATTCAACTATGTTTGAATTTTTTTCAGGGAAGGCCAACCTTAAAAATTATTATTTTATTTTTATAAATTTTTTTGGCCAATTAACTTTTTTAGTATGTTTGATACAATTTTGAATTTTTTTTAACCCCAAAACACCCTAAAAAAATAAAAAATACCTATTTTTCTGATTTTTCCACCAGAAACCCCATTAAAAATTAAAAAAATTCTAGCAAATAGTTATTTTAACCAAAAATTTATTTTATATAAAAATTAATTTTTGCACCCCAAAGGAACCCTTAAAAATAGAAAAAATCTTGTCAAAACCGCATATTTGTACGAATTTCGTCGATTTGAGCAGATTCAACTATGTTTGATTATTTTTTCAGGGAAGGCCCCCTTAAAAATTATTATTTTATTTTTATATATTTTTAGGCCAATTTGATTTTTTTTAGTGTGTTTGATACAATTTTGAATATTTTTTAACCCCAAAACACCCTAAAAAAATTAAAAAATACCTATTTTTCTGATTTTTGCACCGAAAACCCCCTTAAAAATTAAAACAAATTCCAGCAAATAGTTATTTTTACCAATTTTTTTCTTTTTATATAGAAATTGATTTTTGCCCCCAAAGGAACCCTTAAAAATAGAAAAATTTTGTCAAAACCGCATATTTGTACGAATTTCGTCGATTTGAGCAGATTCAACTATGATTGTTTTTTTTTCAGGGAAGGCCCCCTTAAAAATTAATACTTTATTTTTTATAAATTTTTTTGGCTAATTTAATTTTTTTAGTATTGTTCCGTAACACCTCGTATAAAAACACGTGCCTTCGTTTTTATGCCTTTATTAACAATGTAACGTAACTATGGTTACAATAACGGCAAAATCTTAAATTGTCAATGTCTAGAAGTTTACAGCACAAAGGTCGTATCTGTACTAACTGATCGGAGGTTAACCTTCGCCCTTTTATAGTATAGTGGAAGAGTAAAGAATGATCTAGAATATTCGAGAAATAGCGTGAAAATTCCATAGTACATGATGGCATAAAAGTTATTAATGGATAATTCGGGCGTTTTCGGAAACCTTCGAAAGTGATGAAAGAACTTGGAAAAATTAAGGTAAAATATTTAAATAAATTAACGAACTAAATTAAATGATCCTAACTCTCTAAAATTCTATAACCTAAACACATTTTTGAAAGTCTGTAACATTGCCCCCTTCCAAGTTTTGATCGTCTCGATCAAGTATCTTCACTGTCTTGATAACGGCTTAGCCTTTCTAGATGTACTACTTTCATCTTTGCCTGTGGACTCTTCTGTATACGGTACACCAGATCATTAAGCCGTGTCACCATTTTATATGGTCCCTCCCATGACTTCTGTAGTTTCAGTGAACGCCCCTTGGTTCTTTTTGGATTGTATAACCAAACTTTTTCACCGACGACAAATCCCTGATGGTTAGCTTTCAAGTCATAGCGGGATTTCCATACGGTCACTTCCTTTTTGTAACTTGGTACGCACCTCTTCATGTATCCTCTGTAGCTGTTTACTTAGTTGACTTACATAGTCTTCTGCTGGTTCTTCATTGGTGGAAGGTCGTCCTGTAAGCAAGTCAACTGGAAGGCATATTTCCGCTCCGAAAATGACTTTAGCAGGTGTTTCGCCAGTAGTTTCGTGAATTGCGGAGCGGTATGCTAATGAAAACGGCTGTATACAGTTATCCCGGTCACTTTGTTGGTCATTTACTTTAATTTTCAGGTAGTTATTAAGTGTTCTGTTAAACCGCTCAATTTAATTTTTTTTTAGTATGTTTGATACAATTTTGATTTTTTTTAACCCCAAACCACCCTAAAAAAATAAAAAATACCTATTTTTCTGATTTTTCCACCGAAAACCCTATTAAAAATTAAAAAAATTCTAGCAAATAGTTATTTTAACCAAAATATTTTTTTATATAAAAATTAATTTTTGTTTCCCAAAGGAACCCTTAAAAATAGGAAAAATCTTGTCAAAACCGCATATTTGTACGAATTTCGTCGATTTGAGCATATTCAACTATGTTTGATTATTTTTTCAGGGAAGGCCCCCTTAAAAATTATTATTTTATTTTTTTATATTTTTTTGGCTAATTTAATTTTTTTTAGTGTGTTCGATACAATTTTGAATTTTTTTAACCCCAAAACATTCTAAAAAAATTAAAAAATACCTATTTTTCTGATTTTTGCACCGAAAACCCCTTAAAAATTAAAACAAATTCCAGCAAATAGTTATTTTTACCAATTTTTTTTTTTATATAGAAATTGATTTTTGCCCCCAAAGGAAACCTTAAAAATAGGAAAAATTTTGTCAAAACCGCATATTTGTACGAATTTCGTGGATTTGAGCAGATTCAACCATGTTTGATTATTTTTTCAGGGAAGGCCCCCTTAAAAATTAATATTTTATTTTTATAAATTTTTTTGGCCAATTTAATTTTTTTTTAGTATGTTTGATACAATTTTGATTTTTTTAACCCCAAAACACCCTAAAAAAATAAAAAAATACCTATTTTTCTGATTTTTCCACCGAAAACCCCCTTAAAAATTAAAAAAGTTCTAGCAAATAGTTATTTTAACCAAAATATTTTTTTATATAAAACTTAATTTTTGTTTCCCAAAGAAACCCTTAAAAATAGGAAAAATCTTTTCAAAACCGCATATTTGTACGAATTTCGTCGATTTGAGCAGATTCAACTATGTTTGATTATTTTTTCAGGGAAGGCCCCCTTAAAAATTAATATTTTATTTTTATATATTTTTTAGGCCAATTTAATTTTTTTTGGTGTGTTTGATACAATTTTGAATATTTTTTAACCCGAAAACACCCTAAAAAAATTGAAAAATACCTATTTTTCTGATTTTTGCACCGAAAACCCCCTTAAAAATTAAAACAAATTCCAGCAAATAGTTATTTTTACCAATTTTTTTCTTTTCATATAGAAATTGAGTTTTGCCCTCCAAAGGAACCCTTAAAAATAGGAAAAATTTTGTCAAAACCGCATATTTGTACGAATTTCGTCGATTTGAGCAGATTCAACTATGTTTGTTTTTTTTCAGGGAAGGCCCCCTTAAAAATTAATACTTTATTTTTATAAATTTTTTGGCTAATTTAATTTTTTTAGTATTGTTCCGTAACACCTCGTATAAAAACACGTGCCTTCGTTTTTATGCCTTTATTAACAATGTAACGTAACTATGGTTACAATAACGGCAAAATCTTAAATTGTCAATGTCTCGAAGTTTACAGCACAAAGGTCGTATCTGTACTAACTGATCGGAGGTTAACCGTCGCCCTTTTATAGTATGGTGGAAGAGTAAAGAATGATCTAGAATATTCGAGAAATATCGTGAAAATTCCATAGTACATGATGGCATAAAAGTTATTAATGGATAATTCGGGCGTTTTCGGAAACCTTCGAAAGTGATGAAAGAACTTGGAAAAATTAAGGTAAATTATTTAAATAAATTAACAAACTAAATTAAATGATCCTAACTCTCTAAAATTCTATAACCTAAACACATTTTTGAAAGTCTGTAACATTGCCCCCTTCCAAGTTTTGATCGTCTCAATTAAGTATCTTCACTGTCTTGATAACGGCTTAGCCTTTCTAGATGTACTACTTTCATCTTTGCCTGTGGACTCTTCTGTATACGGTACACCAGATCATTAAGCCGTGTCACCACTTTATATGGTCCCTCCCATGACTTCTGTAGTTTCAGTGAACGCCCCTTGGTTCTTCTTGGATTGTATAACCAAACTTTTTCACCGACTACAAATCCCTGATGGTTAGCTTTCAAGTCATAGCGGGATTTCCATACGGTCACTTCCTTTTTGTAACTTGGTTCGCACCTCTTCATGTATCCTCTGTAGCTGTTTACTTAGTTGACTTACATAGTCTTCTGCTGGTTCTTCATTGGTGGAAGGTCGTCCTGTAAGCAAGTCAACTGGAAGGCATATTTCCGCTTCGAAAATGACTTTAGCAGGTGTTTCGCCAGTAGTTTCGTGAATTGCGGAGCGGTATGCTAATAAAAACGGCTGTATACAGTTATCCCAGTCACTTTGTTGGTCATTTACTTTAATTTTCAGGTAGTTATCAAGTGTTCTGTTAAACCGCTCTACCATACCATCAAGACTGGGGATGAAGAGGTGTTGTTCTTGTTTTATGGATTACCAGGAGATTACAATGGTTCTTAAAAAGATCGGACTCAAAGTTTCTGCCTTGATCGGAATGTATTTCTCTAGGAACTCCATAGCGACAAATCCATTGTTGAAATAATACATCAGCAACAGTGATAGCTTCTTGATTTGGGATTGGGTAGACTTCTGGCCATTTACTGAAGTAATCCATCGCTACCAATATATAGCGATTTCCTGATTTACTAACTGGAAATGACCCTGCTATGTCTATGGCAATTCTTTCAAAAGGTGCTCCTACATTGTATTGCTTCATCTTGCCATGGCTTCGTGTTTTCGGTCCCTTGCTGAAAGCGCAGTCCTTACACATTCTGCACCAGTCTTTTACGTCTGCACGACTTCCTAGCCAGTAGAACCTTTCTCGAACCTTTTCAAGAGTCTTCATAACTCCGAAATGGCCACCTCCTACACCATTATGCAAGGCTTGCAATACTTAAGGAATTCTTTTGGTTGGTAAGATTATCTGATGTTTATGGATTTTGCCGTCAGAACTTTTCCAGACCCTTTGTAATAGGCCATCTTTAATAACCAAAGAGTCCCATATGGCCCAGTACCCTTTATGTCTTGGAGACTGTGAAGCTATTTGCTGATATGGTGGCCTTTTCACATTTCCTGTCTTAAGTTTGACAATGTCTCCAAAATCTGGATCTTCTAGTTGTTCTTTTGCCAAGATCTTAGGGTCCCATTCTTGAGAGCACTGGATGCGTGTTCTTTGGCAGTGGAATTCATCGGGATCTTCTTGCTGTTCTCGTCTGCTGCAGTGTTTGCATTCGTCCAGGCAGGGTCGTCTTGATAGAGCGTCAGCATTCTTATGGTTCAGTCCTTTTCGATGTTCGATTTTAAAGTCGTATTCTTGAATACGTTGCAGTCATCGGGCTATCTGATCTTCAGGGTTTTTGAACTAAAGCAACCATTTAAGTGATGCATGATTCGTTCTGTGCTCCAAAGATTTGACAATAGATAAAAGTTCTTTTCTAGTGACACAATAATTTCTTTCAGGTTTGTACAGAACTTTGCTAAAATAGGCTATAAATTTTTCTTGACCATCTTGAATCTGTGACAAAATTTCACCAATAGCAGTGTTGCTTGCATCAATGTTTGATTTGGTTGTGGATATGACAACACCGGAGGATTGCAAAGGGCTTTCTTTAGGTGTACAAAAGCTGCTTGACAATCTTCAGTCCATTCATAGTTGTTGTTATTTTCCGTAAGACGATGTAATTGTCTCGCAATATCGGCAAACCCCTGTATGAACCGTCTGTAGTAGGTACACAATCCCAGAAAACTTCTAATTTCATGCTTATTCTTTGGTATAGGCCAGTTCTGGATAGCTTCGGTCTTCTCTGGATCGGCTCTTACTCCATCTTCTGTAATTATATGCCCCAGGTACTTGACTTCTTTCTGGAACAGGTGGCATTTCTTTGGGCTAAGCTTCAGCTGGGCGGATCTAAGCTTTTGAAAAACCTCTTCAACGTTTTTCAGGTGGTCATCAAATGTTTTTCCAAGAATTAATATGTCATCCAGGTATACTAAGCATGTTTTCCAAGTTAGTCTTTTCTTGGCTAAAGAAATTCTTCTGGGTGGTTGTTTTATCGGTGATGCGTTTCCAGTGTTTATTCGATGTTGAACTACACTGGTTTTACCCAAATCTTTTTCGGATAAAGAAGAAGAACATCTTGATTTCTTCTTAAAAGTTCTTCCAGCATTGATACTTGGACTGGGTCTAACAAGGATTTTGATGAAATCACCAGGTCTAGTAGAGCATCAGGTAGTTTACGTGTGGAGACTCCTGCAGGTGTGGTACAAGGATAGGTAACTGTCATAGCAGCAGGTTGACAGGTACCGATTTTGTCACCCATTTTAACCTGTTGAGGGAAATCTTTCAGGTTCATCATTCTCACAAATACCATATTTCCTTGGTTTGCGCCAAAGTTCTTGCTGGTAGAATTCCTTTAGCGTATAACGGACAATTTTCTACTGGTTCGACTAAAACGATTTCACCTTCTTCTGAGTCTTCAAACCTTGCTTGTAAGATGCTTTCTGAGTTTGCCCACCCACACACATACACCCTAAAAAAATAAAAAATACCTATTTTTATGATTTTTCCACCGAAAACCCCTTAAAAATTAAAAAGAACTCTAGCAAATAGTTATTTAACCAAAATATTTTTTTATATAAAAATTAATTTTTGCCCCTCAAAGGAACCCTTAAAAATAGGAAAAATCTTGTCAAAACCACATATTTGTACGAATTTCGTCGATTTGAGCAGATTCAACTGTTTGATTTTTTTTCAGGGAAGGCCCCTCTTAAAAATTATTTTTTTATTTTTATAAATTTTTTTGGCCAATTAATTTTTTTTTTTTTAGTATGTTTGATACAATTTTGATTTTTTTTAGTATGTTTAATACAATTTAGATTTTTTTTGACCCCAAAACACCCTAAAAAATAAAAATACCTATTTTTCTGATTTTTCCACCGAAAAACCCCTTAAAAATTAAAAAATTCTAGCAAATAGTTATTTTAACTAAAAATTTTTTTATATAAAAAATAATTTTTGCCCCCAAAGGAACCCTTAAAAATAGGAAAAATCTTGTCAAAACCGCATATTTGTATGAATTTCGTCGATTTGAGCAGATTCAACTATGTTTGATTTTCTTTCAGGGAAGGCCCTCCTTAAAAATTATTATTTTATTTTTATAAATTTTTAAGGCCAATTTGATTTTTTTTAGTATGTTTGATACAATTTAATTTTTTTTAACCCCAAAATACAATAAAAAATAAAAAACACCTATTTTTCTGATTTTTCCACCGAAAACCCCCTTAAAAATTAAAAAAATTTCCAGCAAATAGTCATTTAAACCAAAATATTTTTTTTATTTAAAACATAATTTTTGCCCCCAAAGGAACCCTTAAAAATAGGAAAAATCTTGTCAAAACAGCATATTTGTACGAATTTCGTCGATTTGAGCAGATTCAACTAGGTTTGATTTTTTTTCAGAGAAGGCCCCTTAAAAATTATTATTTTATTTTTATAATTTTTTTGGCCAATTTATTTATATTTTGATATACTTCATACAATTCTGAATTTTTTTTTAACCCCAAAACGCACTAAAAATAAACAAATACCTATTTTTCTGATTTGTCCACCGAAAAACCCCTTAAAAATTTTAAAAAATTTCCAGCAAATAGTTATTTTAACTGAAATATTTTTTTTAATTAATTTTTGCTCCCCAAAGGAACCTTTAAAAATAGGAAAAATCTTGTCAAAACCGCATATTTGTACGAATTTCGTCGATTTGAGCAGATTCAACTATGTTTGTTTTTTTTTTCAGGAAAGGCCCCCTCAAAGATTATAATTTAATTTTTATACATTTTTTGACCAATTTTTTTTTTAGTATGTTTGATACAATTGTGAATTTTCTTTAACCCCAAAACACCCAAAAAAATAAATAATACCCATTTTTCTGATTTTTCCACCGAAAACCCCTTAAAAATTAAAAAATTTCTAGCAAATAGTTATTTTAACCAAAATATTTTTTTTATTAAAAAATAATTTTTGCCCCCAAAAGAACAATTAAAAATGGGAAAAATCTTGTCAAAACCGCATATTTGTACGAATTTCGTCGATTTGAGCAGATTCAACTATATTTGATTTTTTTTCAGGGAAGGCCCCCTTAAAATTATTATTTTTTTTTAATAAATTTTTTTGGCCAATTAATTTTTTTTTAGTACGTTTGTTAAGTAAAATAAAAGACTTTTCATAAACTCTGTACATAATGTATAGCACCTGGTATATTACCAGTGAGAGTCAAAGTGACATTAGAAAAATACTTTAGATTGGTGACAGAATTCATATAAATAGCAAAGAAGAAGAGGTGCCCTATTTCTGACTGCTTATCTTTAGTTAATAGTTTATCTTGTAATGATATGTCTTAGATTCGTAATAAACATAAAGTTAAACGTAAACGTGTTTAGATCAATTACGAAACGTTAGAGAGGGAATCCAGTTCCTAAAATACAGTCCACTCAGTCAAAATCCAACATTTTGGTCCCATGGAACCGAATATTCAACATTTTGGATGTGAAGACCCTGTTGTATAATGAGTAAAAGATTTTAAGAATTTCACGTAAAGGTATTTATTTTAACTAAAATACAAATTTTTTAAACAAAATTTAAGTAAAATGTCTGAGCCGATGTAAAGCGTGTCAAGAATTGTTTTCGACTGACTCGCGTTGCTGGGTAGCACTGTCTTTGTTGGTTGCTGGAGTGGGACAGGACCGTACCGGGTAACTTTATTGTTAATATTTGTACGCAACATGCCCCCGCCCTTGAAAGCCTCTAGGGTTTCGAAATAAAAATGTTTGTAAAAGTTAATTCGTCACATTAGGTAAAACACACACTTTTAAAACAGGTCTTTTGATTTGACTTGTGGGTGTTTGTACTGTCACTGTCCTGATTATATTGTCATTTCCGACATGGGTTTGAATAATTCTTCCCAACTGCCATTTAAGTGGAGGGAGTCCATCGTCCTTAACTAGAACCATTGTACCAGGTTTTAAAAGCTGTGGAAAGTTTTCTTTCCATTTCACCCGTTGCTGAAGTTCTGAGATGTATTCTTTTGACCACCTCGACCAAAAGTGTTGCAGAAGTTGTTGGATTCTCTGATATCGTGATAATAAATTTTCTTTAAATCCAAGTAGTGCATTTTCTGGTAAGGAGGTTAATGTTTCTCCGATTAACAGGTGTGCAGGAGTAAGGGAAGTGTGGTCATTAGGGTCTTGGGACAATGGATGAAGTGGTCTCGAATTGAGACATGCCTCTATTTGGTATAATACCGTACAAAATTCTTCGTAAGTTAAAGCCGCGTCGCCTATTACACGTTTTAAATGGTATTTAACAGATTTAACCGCGGATTCCCAAATACCCCCAAAATGCGGAGCGCGTGGAGGAATAAAGTGCCATTGAATTCCCTCGTTTGACAAGTCGTTTGTAATAGCATCATTATTTAATTCAAAAATCGTCGCAATTCATTATTTGCACCCACGAACGTAGTGCCGTTATCAGAAAATATTTCTGAACATTTACCACGTCTGGCCATAAATCGCCGTAATGCTGCTAGAAAACACTCCGTTGTAAGGTCGCTAACAACTTCAAGGTGGATTGCTTTACTAGAAAAGCAAACGAATAATGAAATATACGCTTTAGTAGTTTTGAAATTACGGCCCTTTCTGTCACGTAATAAAAATGGACCGGCATAATCGACCCCAGAAATTGAGAAAGGGCGAACGGGTGTCAAGCGATCAGATGGGAGGTTACCCATTAAATATTGTTCGGGTTTTGCGTTAAATCTGAAGCAACGAACACAATCATGTACAACCTTTCTAACAAGGTTACGACCTGAAAGTGGCCAATACTGTTCTCTGATCGAAGCAAGAAGTGCTTGTGGGCCTGCATGCAGAAGTCGGAGGTGCTCATGACTGGCTAATAATGTAGAAAAAGGGTGCTTTGAAGGCAAAATTACTGGGTGTTTCTTGAAAAGGTCAAAATTTGAATTTTTCAGTCGGCCACCAACACGAATTAATTTGGTATTTTCATCATAAAACGGATTAAGTCCCAGAAGTTTGCTCTTTTTGTTAATGTTTTGTGAGCTAGATAGTTTTTCATATTCATCTGGGAAACATTCCCTTTGAACTATCTGAATTATTAAATTAAGTGACGCATTAATTTCTTCCAGAGTAAGAGGACCAGTTTGGCGAAATTGTTTTTCTTTGGATAAATTGTTTTTGAATCTTACTACATAAGAAAAACTCTTTTGAGTTTAGTCAATGAAGAGTACTTTGAAATTTCTTGGAAATTTGAAATGACAACGTGAGCTGAAGCTGTTTTAGTAGAAAACTCGGAAGAATATTCTGGAAGATTAAGAGGACTAGCAATGTCTGTATTCTTTAAGTAAGAAGGCCATTCACAATCTGAAAGTTTGAGCCACGTAGGACCGTGAAACCAAAGATCAGAGTTTACTAGATTTGTAGGAGATATACCTCTGGATAGTAAATCTGCAGGGTTGTCAGACGTATTAACATATCTCCAAGAATGTGGTTTTGTCAGTGTTTGAATCTGTGAAACTCGATTTGCCACAAATGTTTTAAGCAAATGAGGTGATGTGTTAATCAGGCAATAACAATTGTTGAGTCAGTCCAGAAAGTAATGGTTTCAAAAGTAATATTTACTGAAGTAATAATGTTATCAGCAAGGTTAGCTAATAGCAATGCACCACAAAGTTCAAGACGCGGTATAGAAACAAACTTTAGTGGAGCTACTCTTGTTTTTGCACAAAAATGATTAGAGTTATAGCAATTGAAGGAGTCTTTGCAACGAATGTAGATACATGCACCATAAGCGGATTGTGATGCGTCGGAGTAACCGTGTAATTCAATAGAAACTGGATTAATGCATAAAGCATGTCTTGATATTTTCAGATTATTAATTTGCAATAGTTCAGAACGATAGTTTGACCAATGTGTATGTAAGTTAGCAGGGATGGATTCATCCCATGATAGTTTTAGTTTCCAAAGCTCCTGAAGAATTATTTTAGCAGTAATGGTGACAGGTGAAAGAAGACCCAAAGGATCAAATATTTGTGCAGTGTAAGACAAGATTTGTCGTTTAGAGATTCGTTTGTGAACGTCTTTGGAAATGTCAATGGAGTATTGCAAACAATCGTCTAAAGGATTCCAAATTAATCCTTAAGTTTTGTGTTCTTGAGGGCCGATATGAAGAACGCCATTATCAGCATCATTTAATGACTTAATATTTGATGTCCACTTTCTTAAGGGAAATCCGTATTTAAAAGAAGTTTAGTAATATCTCTTTTAATACAAAGAAGATCATCGATATTTTCAGACCCAGTTAGAAGATCGTCCACGTAAAAGTCGTGAAGAATAATATTGGAAAGGTGTGGAAAATCTTTAGTATGGCTATGAGCTACTTCATGGAGAGCTCTAATGGCAAGAAAGGCTGCCGAAGCAGTTCCATAAGTTACGGTGTTTAAAGTGTAGACTCTAATGTCTTCGTTAGGACTAAATCTCCAAAGAATTTTTGAAGATTGCGTTGTTCCTCTTGAACCAATACCTGTCGGTACATCTTTGCTATGTCAGCACTTAAGACGTAATTGTGTACACGAAATCTAAGCAAAATGAGAAATAAATTGTCCTGAATGTTTGGACCAACCATCATAATATCATTGACTGAGTGGCCAGAAGAAGTTTTAGAGGAACCGTCTAATACAACTCTTAGTTTAGTTGTACTAGAGGAATCTTTTAATACACAATGATGTGGAAAGAAATAACCAGAATAATCTGTTTGGTCTTTAGAAAGAGGCATGTGACCAAGTTGGATATATTCTTTTATGAAATTGTGATATTGATTTTTTAAATCAATGTTTTTATCAAGCTTCCTTTCTAAACTAAGAAGGCGTTTAGGTAATACTTTTCAATAAGATTAATTTAAATTTCGCGGTAAATACTACTTTGTTAATAATTGTGTAGATGGCGCCACTGGCTAAAAAAAATTGGGTTAAGTGGTTAGAATCCTACGTTATTTGTCTTTGTTTAGCTGCATAGCTTAGGAGCATATCCGAGGGATGGCGCAATCAACAATGTATCAAGCGGATACACGGCAGTTTCTATTATAAAGTTAGTGTTATGTGGTGTAGAGTACTTTTAGTTATATGCTTTTAAAATTTTCGTTCGCTTCCATTTCGTTCCGTTCCGTGATAGTGTGCTAACTGCTTAATTAAGTGCATAACATGTAAAAAAATTGACAATAAACATTTTTTTCTTTAATGCTTTAACTACAAATTTTAATGTAAAACTCAATTCCCCACAACATTTACTTACACAATTTTGTTCTATTTTTAAAAATAAAAGTACTTTACACTAGGTCATTTTTTATATTTTTGGTTATAACTTGCCCTGTATATTACCAATTAAAGCAACATTTTGTATTTCTTTGTTTTGGACCATGCAAAGAGTTTTCCCAAAATGCCGATTTAAAATTTAAAAATGTTGTTCCATTTGTTCTCTTGTAACGCCAATTCTGGGTCACACTGTATACCTGTAATCCAACTTTCGTTTCTAAACTTTTCAAAATATTGAAAAATTCTTTAAAAATTACAATTTTAAAAAATAGTATTGATTTTTTGACGAAAATGACACAATGTACGATTATAATGAAAAATGAAAATATTTTGTGGTTTTTAATTTTTTCATTTGAAGTATATATTTTTTTGCATTTATTAAAAGTTTACAAAAAAAAAACAAAAAAATGAGCCCTTGGCGAACCTTTTTTGATTGAAAAAATTAAGTCAAAATGGCGGTTGAAAATGTTCATTTTTTTTTTAAGTAATTTTTATAATAATCGCTGAATATCAATTGATGAAAAAAATACAGTATATTAGGAATAAATAAAAGTATATCTGCTTCAAATTTCAGCTAAATCAAACTTTTTTGTAAAAGATAAAAATTAAAAACCGATAAAACAGTTTTTTCTACTTTTCTCGAAATTTTTTGAGGTTAGGGTAAAAATGATTATGGCATAAGTTGTTGGTTTTTAAATGTCGACAACATTTACATTAACCTTTTTTAATGGAATTTAGTGTTTAGCTTGAAATTGCAAAAAACCCGTTTTTATCCCCTTCACCCCTAACGCATGATTTTGGTTCGGAAGTGATTTTTTTACAAAGTTATAATGCTAACAAAACTATACCAATAGTTTGCTGTAAGGCAATTTTTTTTGCAATCAGGTATTTTGCCTGGACTATAATATAATACTTTGCTATTTATAAAATAGCATTTTGATATACCGTGTGTTCCTCACAGGTGGTTTCTCTGTATAACTTTTTTATCTTTTAAGATAGAAAAAAAATGGGGATAACGATATTTGACGTAATTATGCATTGGCTGATAAATTAAGATATTTTCTATCACTTCCGGTTTAACTTAAAATAACTAATTTTTTTCAAATGAGGCGCCTTGTTTAAAAATGTACAATTTCCATTTCTACTTTTTAAAACAACACTAAAATATGCAGTGTGGTTCATTAAGTGTGCAACAAACAGAAAACTTTTTTATTTTCAATTTTCAGAAAATTTTATTCTTTATAAAAGTTGGGGAAGGTCTGAAACTGTATTAGCAGTGGTTAGTTTTATTAAAAGTGAAATGCTAATTTTGGATATAATAGCATCTGTGTGTTACTTCCGGTTTAACCAGAAGTGATATAAACTTAAATATTTTAAATAAAATACCCTGTATATTTTTAGAATTTGAATTCTACAGGTAATTTCTTCCTTCCTATAAAACCTTCAATATATTCATAACCTAACTCTTTTGGTTTTGGGGAAAATGGCGTTTGAAAATGTCCAAACGACAGCACATTATGCAGTTTTATGGAAAAACAAATGAACATCGCAAAAATTTAAAATGTTTAAATATCGAACGTTTTCCCCTCGAAGGGAAGAAAACGATTTATTTCAGGTCTTGCCTAGGCTTGACCCTAGTGAGATTACATCACTGTCTATCTTGTGTTTTAGTGCATCTATCGCCCCTTATCCCCCTCTTCCGCGTGGTCAGGGCGCTAAGCACGATCCCCTCACCTCAGAATCGCTCTGTTCGGGATCGCACGATTTCACGAAAGTTGTCAGACTTAATGAGGTCAAGCCTAGGCAAGACCTGAAATAAATCGTTTTCTTCCCTTCGGAGGAAAAACGTTTGATATTTCATGTCTGTGCCGTATGGCTTGACCCTGGTGAGAATTGTTTGTATATTGACAACGCGGTAGTAAATGCTTATATATAAAAAAATGCGTATTGTGATTTGTTATTATAAATAAAAGTGTGTGCATATAGGTAGATGTATTATATCATCAAGAAATTAACTAGCAAAATATTTTTATTGTAATGGTTTTTTTAAAAAATAAACAGTAATTACTCATGACAAACATATTATACAAAACAACATAAAAAATAATCCTAAAGTTTTTATGGTTTGACAGGTAATACTAGTATATATGTATTAATACTAGTAAACAGCTGAAACATCACCAAAGTTAGTTCTTAGTTACTAATTATAAAATTAATATTATATTCTAAATAGGAACATAATTCCCTTCAACCACATAAACCGAGTCAGAATTTACCTTCTGAATCTCTTTGTAATAAAATTTATAGAAGTTAGTTTTACCACGCCAATTACCTTTTTAAAGAATAGTGTCTAAAGGTATGCAACTTCATACCTAGAAGAAGCTACAGCTGAACAGATGCTTCCAGGAGGAAAAGAAATACCAGCTTCTTTAAAAGCAGTTTTCACCCAACCTGCTATACCCGCTTGTGAAGCAAAGCCCACTTTACCTCTAGTAGTGATAACAGATTTGTTAAATTAGGATCTGCACTTCTTCGATCAGAAGACAGCTCTATTAATTTATTTACCCAAAATATAGGGTCAAAAACTTTCTTTTTACAACGGAAAAGTTTCCAACCTGATTGTCTGTAACTTTTACAATCTGTTTTAGAGCCAAAAGAAGGCCAAAAAGAAATTTCAGTATCTGAAATGTCAACGTGTTGATAGTCAATATGTAATAGGGTCAAATCATGGATCATTCTACCTGATGCCAATAAAAGGATTAGCGCTACTCGTCTTGAAAGTTGGAATAAACTTGATTCGTTTATTTTTTCTTCTTTAATCCAGTCAATTAACTTGGCAATATTCCAAATAATCTTTTTAGAGGGTGCAGGTTTGGATAAAGCAATACCGTTTAAAACATGTTTAACGAGGGGGTGACTAAAGAAAAACTGAGACTTTTCTGGATTGGAAAAAGTTGTTACTACCGATTTATGAAGTTTAATAGTATTGGATGCTAATTTTTCACTTTTAAATAGATAAACTAAATATCTGGCTATATCTTTAACATTGGGATTTGACACGAACAAGATTATTTCTTGTTGATCAACAAACCCATTGATTCCAAGGTGCCACAGAACTTTTAAGGGACGATTTTCTCCAGGATGCTAGCAGGAGGTGTATATCGTCTTCTTCCCAACCTGTGGTAAGATCGGCCCAGCCCGAACCTTCCAAGCTTCCAAATATAGGTTTTTACATTGCGGAGAGTTATTTCCATAGAATAAGTCAAGATTAGTAATTTCAAAGTTATTTTTAATAGCAAAGCTGATTTTGTCCCTTCCCCCTGATTTCTGAAATAGGAAACCACACAGTTTTTTGTCCGACTGTATTAAATCGTTTTTCCCCGTAGTCGATTTGCTGACATAAAACTGTGGCATAAATGGCATAAAACTCCTTTAGGTTTATGTGCCATTTTTGTTGTTTCTTTGTCCATTGTCTTGAAATGTAACGATTTCCTATATGCGCTCCCCAACCGTTGTTGGACGCATCCGTGGTTAGAAAGACGTTGGGATTTTTTGGAAAGAGGGGTGATTTTGATTTTAGTATTTTTAGCCACCACTGGCAGTGATGAATTACTTTTTGAGGGGCCACAAAATTTTTGTTTGGTTTCCATTCCGGTAAGCTTAGACTTGTTCGTTGTATTACTCTTGAGTAAAGTCTGCCTAAGGGTATTACAAAAGATGCAAAGTTAATTTTTCCCAGAAGCGTTCTGGAAAGAGTCCAATTCAATCGACGACTGTTTATTATGGAAATTAAATCTTTTCTTAGGGATATTATTTTCCTCCTGGGTAGGGCAATTTGATCTTTTAACGTGTTCCATCGAATTTTTAAATATTCTATTTGTGTTTTGGGGCAAAGTTGGGATTTTTTCGATTTATTAACCATTCCAGGTTCTCCAAGAAGGACAGCGTCTTTTTTACATGAACTAAAAGCTGCTAATAATTTTAATGCGCAAGTAAAAAATTGTCTAGATAAACTATGACACGAATTCCCCCTTTTTTGAGCCAACTTGCCATCCAAGTGGAAATTTTGGCAAATGTTAATGGGGCGCTTGAGAGTCCGAATGGTAAGCTATTCATGTGATATACCTTGTTTTGATGAATTAGAGAAAAAAACTTACGATGTCCGATCTCGATTGAAATGTGGAAATACGCTTGGGTAAGATCTATCTTTATCAAGTAGTCGTTTCTTTGTAAGAAAGAGGGAACCCTTAAATGGTTAAGTAGTCTGGACCTTTTGGGGGAGAGGTATGTGTTTAAGCCCTGAAGATTGAAAATTGGTCTCAGAGTATCATCCGTTTTTAATACTGTGAACATTTTGGACAGGAAACCCCATTTTTCTTTCGAATGTTTTAATACATTTTGTTCTATCGGATTTTTAATTACACTTGGCATCATGTGTGTCGAAAATTTTGGGCATTGTTTGAGGGGAATAAGAGGTGGCCTTGCAATAAAAGAAATTTTGTAGCCTTGAATAATTTTTAGAATATCTGAAGGAGCTCCGGCTTCCTTCCACTTTGAGACAAAAAATCTCAGACGACCGCCTACCTGAATGTACTCATTTTTGTCGTCTTGGCTTTGCATATTTTTTGTCATTTTTAGGGAGATAGATTTAAACTCCTGTTTGCCAGCGGAAAACTAAATTGATTTAATCAGCCTAACATTTAATCCAAAAATATCCCGACTTTCTTTATTTTTTAAATGGTCTATAATATCTCTAATTTCTATAAAGGAGACAGGAGAAAATGAAAAGGACTTATTTGGTATGTCCAAGTTGACCAAAAGTTGAATTGGATCATTATGAGATACAGGAATGTTTTTAATAGTTTCATGAGCAATATTTGAAAAATATTTATTGAATTTATCTGCTGAGATGCTACATGCATTACTATTTTTTGGGTCTAAAGTGTGGACATTATTCTTTATAACCCGCCATACAGCTCTGGTTGGATTTTGAGCTGAAGTAATAAACTGCTCGTTAGCTTTTATTTTTGCTGTCCTTATAGCAGATTTATAAAAAAATTAAAATCCTTATATTCCTTTTTAATCCTACATTATCATATTGCCGCGATAATTCACTCAGTAGCTGTAAGTAATTCCGCATTGATCTTAAATTCTCATCAAACCATCTTACATTGGACCTCTGATCAGACCTCACCCTATAAGTCTTTTCTGGAAAAGATTATCCAAGAATCTTTCAAAACATTCATCAACATTTACACTCTCGTCAGTCACAAAGCTCCAATCATACAAAGAAACAACATTATAAAAACCAAACAAACCTCTCTGCGTCAATGGCCTGCACACTCTGCTGCTATGCAATACTTTGTCACCACCATCAACAATGGGCAGTTGCAGCTCCTGTCCAAGGTGATCCGATATTCCAATATCAACAATGTTGGCTGTAAATGAATCAGTGCTAAAATTTATGAAAACGTTATCTAAACATGCCCCGGATCTTGTATTGTTTGATATTGTTTGCTTGATACCATAGCTTTCCAACATATCAGAGAGGTGAAGAGCCTCCGGCTGATCTGTATTAAAGTGGACATTAAAATCTCCTACCAAAATATTTTTTTATTAATTCCAATTTTTCTCAATACCGATTCCAATGAATCCAAAAATTCCCGAAAATTTCCTGATGGGGACCTATACATTGCTAAAACATATACATTGATATCACAAAAAGTGCTGAACAACATTCAAAACATTTTTCTATACAAAACATTTCAATATCATATTTTATTACATTAAAACTACTTTTTACATATATTGCTACACCTCCGCCAGCATAGGCTGACCTTGAAAAGTTACTTGCTTGTTTGTAAGAACTTAATTGTAGCACTTTTGCCTCTTCTGTCTTAAGCCAGTGTTCAGACAGACAAACAATATTTATGGCAGTCTCTTCCAAGAAAGCTTCTAGTATTGGTACCTTGTTTCTTACAGATTGGGTGTTTATGTGCAGTAGATGCAACCCAGTCATGTTCTGGCCATTTGATGACGGCGCTGCAGATTCTGAAAATGGTTTACGATAGCACCTTTAGGCCAAAGACTAGCATCAAGGTATTTGGTTTTGTTTTCTTCAGGAACTTCCAATTTAAAAGAACTTCTCG
This sequence comes from Listronotus bonariensis, assembly GCA_014170235.1. Taxonomy (NCBI): domain Eukaryota; kingdom Metazoa; phylum Arthropoda; class Insecta; order Coleoptera; family Curculionidae; genus Listronotus; species Listronotus bonariensis. The sequence goes on from JACEGR010001189.1 coordinate 107,330, forward strand.
CTTTGTGTAAGGTTTTCATCTTCTCGCAGCGACATCCAGTGTCCATGTCGAGATTTTTCAGGAAGTGTACAATAGCATTAGCGTCAACCTCTGGGGCAAAACCCGAAAGGAAAAAGATAAGCTTTTTTTCAGCAACTTTGAGGCCAGCGACAGATTCATTTGTTCCCACTAGTGGCCTGGGCCGGCTTCCCTGCACTGGTTTTTAAGCCGTTTTCTGGTTACAAGATTCCAACCTACTGTTAACCTTAAAAGCTGGCGGCTCCATAACTACTACACAAAGGTGTGATCAAAACTGAGGTTATTTTGTTCTATTTTTTTATTTGAATTTAGCTTGCGATCTTTGAACGTAAAAGTTTACGTCATAAAAATTTGGCGCCCAACGGGTTTTAATTTTTTTGAGATAAAACTTGTTTTTTTTTCTGATTTAGCTAATTACTCTCTCAATTTTTTTCTCTTATTTAAAGTCAGATTATATTGGGTAATAAGTATCTCATAAATTTTGATTACTTTTAATTTTTTTTCTTTTACATTGGGGATTTAACCTGATTTTGTGTGGATATTTCTAAAATATTAACCTACTGTTAAGACATTTGTTTTTCAACATTTGTAGGGTGTCTAATTTTGTCTTGGGGAGACAGGTTAGTTGGATTTACAGAGTGGTTAAATATAGTTTAAATTTAAAATTAAAATTGAATTTTGGAATTTAAAATTCTATTAGAGGTCGGAAATTTAGGGGACATTTAGGTTTCTTTTTTTCTTATTAGGATTTTGTGGTCGTATATATTGTGATATTTTTTTTCTCTTTTGCGGTTTTACTGATTGCTGAAAAGTTTATAGAGGTTTAGTGTATTCCTGGTACTCTTACGGAGTTAGAATAAATTGATTTAGTGCTATTTGTGATTGGTAGCCATACTGATAAGGATGTCCCGAAAAATGGAGGTGAACCGTTTGGATAAGGACGAACTTAAATATGAACTTTTATACAGAGGAATTGCAACAGGCACAGTTGAGGAGATGAGATCAAGACTTACCATGGCAAGAGCATTAGAAAGAACTGGAGAAAGTGTTAGTTATCCACCGTACCCATTCAGTTTCCAAGAAGACGCAGGGGAAATTACAAAAAGCTTGATAGCATTGTAATTTTATTGGACAATTTCTCAGATTCTTCTAGGAGTGGAGCTTTTGCAAAATTGCAGACGAAACTTAGCCACGTGTTAGGAAGAATCAACAACATGGAAGCACAAACTACAGAAGAATTAAAGATTAAAAGCGAATTGTTGGCCCATGCCTTAAGCTTATTGGACTCGTTGCAGGTTAAAGCTAGTGCTCATGAAAAGAAAAGTCAGCCGCCATTAAGTATATGTGTTTTAAATTCTACAGTTGCCCCGAATGTAGGTGTACAGCTACAACAACCCAGCTCACCACCATTAATATCACCTATTGCTTCAAATCCACCATCTTCAGCAGCATTAAGCATAAAACCAATATTACCTCATAAGTGGGATATTAAATTTTCAGGAGATAAGCGAGGTTTATCGGTGACTGCTTTCTTTGAAAGAGTCGAGGAATTAAGGAGAGCAAGAAATGTGACTAAGGACATTTTGTTAGAATCTGGCATAGATCTTTTCACAGGAAGAGCTTATGACTTTTATCAGGATTGCAGATCTGAAGTGTCCACATGGGATGAACTAGTCGATAAATTTAAAGAGGAATACCAGCCGGCATTTTATCAAGAAAAGCTTTTAGAAGAGATCAAGCGCAGGACACAAGGTGCTGATGAAACAATTGGAACATATCTAGCCATTATGTCTAAATATTTTCAACGTCTTCAATGTACAGTTTCGGAGGAAGCTAAGCTGAATATTTTACTAAGGAATATTGCACCTGTGTATAGAGCACAACTTGGAGCATTGGATATAACGAGTATAGCTCAACTGAAGTCTCTTTGTAAGAGAATCGAGAATAGGATGCAATCTGATTACAACCCACCACCTAGAAAGAACCAGTCTATGGAACCGGACTTAGCATATATTGAGCTCGAGGAACATTTGGACGAGATTCGCCTAGATGAACCACATCATGCCAGTCGCTCAGATAGCGGTAGTACTAGTCTGCGAAGAGGAGGAAATATGAATGAAGTTCCAAGTAGTTCTGGAATCAGATCTGGAAGGGAAAGAGACATAATATGCTTCCGATGCAAGAAACCTGGTCATCGGGCAGTCGGTTGTGCTGAACCTAGAAAGAAGTATTGCTATGGTTGCAAAAAGGAGGGATTTACCAAAAACACCTGCCCTACCTGTAAGAATAGGAGCTCGGGAAACGGACAGAGCCGCTTTTAGGTAGTCGGTCTAAAGGTGAGCAAGTACCTAATCCGACTGATCGGTTTGGACACGTGCTGGATTTTATTTTAAATCACGCTCAGGAAGATGAAAGACCTTATCTTGAAATTGACATATTGGGACACAAAGTACTTGGATTATTGGATTCTGGCTGTTCCAGGACGATTGTTGGTCGTCAAGGCCTTCATTTGATAAATGAACTTGGATTAAGCATGGATACCACCAAGAAGTCTACCTGTACCGTTGCTAATGGCCAAAAGACAGATAGTGTTGGAGTCGTCGATTTGCCAATGAAGTTAAGAGACAGACTGAAGATAGTAGAAGCGTTGATTGTGCCCGGGGTGAATCATTCATTAATTTTGGGTTTAAATTTTTGGATTACTATGGGTATTGTTCCCGATTTGAGAAGAAATGAGTGGCATTTCACGGGTGACGCAGAGGTGTGCTGCATTCAGTCTGAACAATTAACTACCCTAACATCTTCTGAAAAGGATACCTTAGACAGACTTGTAGAAAAATACAAAGAGTTGATGGGAGAAAATTTGGGATGTACTTCTTTAGTAGAACATAAAATTGTGACTAATTCCCCACCAATACGCCAACGTCCTTACCGTGTGTCTCCAGTTCTGCAGAAGATTATTGATGACGAAGTGGATGAAATGTTGCAGTTGAATGTGATAGAACCAAGTGACAGTCCTTGGGCTTCTCCAGTGGTCCTAGCAAGGAAGAAAAACACCAACAAGTATAGATTTTGTGTGGATTATAGAAAAGTAAATGGTGTTACTGAACGCGACAGTTATCCCCTCCCCTTGGTCTCAGATACGCTGGATAAATTGAAAGATGCCAAATACCTTTCAAGCATTGACATTAAAAGCGCCTACTGGCAAGTACCCATAGAAAAGGATTCAAGACCACTTACTGCATTTATTTGCCGCAGAGGATTATACCAGTTCAAGCGTATGCCGTTTGGTTTACACAATGCACCTGCCACTTGGCAGAGACTGATTGACAGAGTCCTTGGAGCAGATTTGGAACCACATGTTTTTGTGTATCTTGATGATATTGTTATTATCACTCAAACTATGGAAAAGCATCTGGAAATAATGGAAGAAGTTTTCAAGAGGTTGTTACATGCCCACATCACAGTCAGTTGGGAAAAATGTCAATTTTGTAGGCCTGAAATGAAATACCTTGGCTATGTAGTGGATAGAAGAGGCTTAAGAGTGGATCCAGACAAGGTTAAGGCTATGTTGGAACTGCCAAAACCAAAAAATGTGACAGAAGTTCGTCGTGTTATTGGAAGTTTTAGTTGGTATCGTCGCTTTGTCCCGGAATTTTCTTCTATTATTGCACCAATTACGTCTTTAACAAAGAAATGTCATAAGTTTATCTGGACTCAAGAATGTGAGGAAGCATTCACAAAGATAAAGGAACTACTAGTGGCTGCACCAATTTTAAGTTGTCCGGACTATTCCAAGGAATTTATTATCCAAACTGATGCTTCTGGATATGGTATAGGAGCCGTGCTAACACAACCACACGAAGGCGGAGAAAAAGTTATTTGCTACTTAAGTCGTTCGCTCACTAAACAGGAAAGAGTATTTACAACAACAGAAAGGGAATGTCTAGCCGTAGTTTGGGCAATAGAAAAACTTAGACCTTACATCGAAGGAGTTACCTTTACAGTTATTACGGACCATTATAGTCTTAAATGGTTACAGTCCTTACGAGATCCATCAGGACGCCTTGCGCGTTGGTCTGTAAAGCTACAACAATACGATTTCTCAGTGATACATCGTCGAGGTAAAGATATGGCGCTTCCTGATATGCTGTCAAGATCAGTCCCTATTATCGATGCTGTTAAAGAAGACATTCAACCTTCAGAAACAATCAAGGACAAATGGTATAATAGGATGATCCAAAGAGTGCTCAGTTCACCATTGACTTACAACAGTTGGCGGTTTAACAATGGGAAGCTGTATAAATATGTTAAGTTAGCTTATCCGGACTTAGCCATGGAAGGTGATTTTTGGAAAGAAGTAGTACCGAAAGAACATCGGAAAGAAATTATTAGAAAGGCTCACGATCTACCTACTTCAGGACATACAGGGGTGTATAAGACTTTTTCGAGGATCGCAGAAAAATACTTTTGGCCGAAGATGCGCAATGATGTTGCCTGTTTTGTTAGGAATTGTAAAGTTTGTGCAGCGCATAAAGTCGATCCACAGGGTGTTAGAGATCAAATGATTTCTCATCCAAAACCGAGTCGTCCATGGGAGGTAGTATCCACAGATCTGGTAGGTCCTCTTCCAAGATCATTGAAGGGTAATACATTTGTATTAGTTGTCACGGACTACTTGACCAAGTTTTCACTTATTTTTCCACTGCGTCGTGCAACTACGAACGTGATTATCAACAGGATTGAAGAGAGTGTATTTTTGCTATTTGGCGTCCCACGCGTTCTAATTTGTGACAATGGACCACAGTACCGAAGCAGAGAGTTCACGAAATTTATTAGCTCCTATCAGTGCAACGTTAAATTTAATGCCAATTACCACCCTAGAGCAAACCCTACGGAACGACAAAACAGGACATTGAAAACTATGCTATCTATTTATGCACATGACAATCACAGAAAATGGGATAGCAAGCTGCAACAAATAGCGTGTGCTATACGCACCAGTTGTCAAGAAACAACTCGAGTGTCGCCGTACTTTGCAAATTTTGGACGTAACATGTGCTCTCTGGAAAGGACTACCACAACAGTGCTCTTCTTGAAACAGAAGATGGCGCACCGTTACCTGCTATTGGTAAAAATGTGGCTTTTAAAGAACTATTTAAAGCGTTAAGAGCATTGAAAGCTGGGGATAGGCGTCCATAAATATAACCTTCGAAGAAACCAGGAATATGCCATGGGTGATCAGAGTTTAGCGTAGGAACTATATGTACTTTCGGATGCATCACAAATATTTTCCTGAAGAGCTAGCTCAAAATTTGTGGGTCCCGTTCATTATTTTTCGGCGTTTTATAGCCTTGGGTATCTGAACTAAAGATTTAGATGGAAGATTCAAACTGGTTCTTGGCATGCTAAGGTTTGAAATCCGCCCCTATTGTTCTCGACTAACATTATGGTCCCCATCTGGGCCTGGGGAATAAAAAGAATGTGTCAGAGGTTTTGTTCTTTTTTCCTGATCGTAAGAGGCGAGTAAATAAAAATTCAATCTGTCCGACCAATTAAACATATTGTATCAGAAGAATGGTCTTGGGGTCTCTTTTTTTTTTTTTTTTTTTATTACATATGAACTTTTAGAAATCTTTAAATAATTTCTTCTTAAAGTCTAGGTTCTGAATTCGTGTTTTGTGGAACTTGATTAACCTTAAGAGTTAATCATCTTAAGCTTTAAGGGGAAATGTAACGGTTAAGAATTGCATATATCTATTCAAGGAACTGCCTGTGCACAGTAGAATGAATTATGTTAAAATAAGATATATTTTAAAGAAAAGAAAGACAGTTACTTACTGAGATCTAGATATCATTTAAAGTCATAAATTATTATTTTCCTTCCAGTTTAGCAATAAATTTACTGAAAAACAGACACATATTTTGAAAATAACATTGTTTACAAAAGCGGTATAACCTCAAAATGTTTTCTCTAGATTCTTATTTTACAGTCTCATCGTATTATACATTCTTCACAAATACATTAAATAGTCAAATTACTAAATTTTAACTTATTCTCAGGATTCATTTTAATTAGATTTTTAAATGATTTGTTTCTGACTAAAATTGATTGACATTTCTTATTTCATTCTACTTTCATGACGGGACCGAGCCCCTAAGTGTGTATACAACATCGGATACATAGAAGGTTTATGGGTTGCATATAGTTAAATCTTGATTTTTGCATTTTATTTATTTTATTTCCTAAGTGTAATGAACCACGGTGACTTTTTGTAGGTTTTTCCATCGATTTCGACGCATTTCTACTCAGATTCTTGTCTTCCAAATCCTTATCTGGTTGACTTTTATTTTGAAGTTTAAGGTTATGTTCTTCTGTTATTACATTTACATCAAGGGCGTTAGCGCATGATGCCTCTTCTGTCGTGGATTTTTGTGCTAATGAACTACTGGCGTTTAGGGCGAATGGGAAATTTTCTCGAGATTTGACAGCTGAAGTAGAGTTCCCGCCAATTTTTTGCTTGCCCTTTTTTCTTTCATCATTTTTTCTAAATTCTCTAGCTTTCCCTCAAGGAAACTTACTCTGTTTTTAATTTTTCTTCATTTTCCTCTGGTTTAATGATTTTCCCTTTTAAGGTTTCCATCAAATCGGCGAGACTTTCAATATCGACTTTTGAGGTTAAGTCAGGAAGATCTTCAACGTGGACACATACAGCCTTTTTTGCTCAGCAGCCTGCCTTAAACATGCAGGTTGAAAGGTGTAACTGCACTTTTACACTTTGCCACTGATGTAACATCTTTTTTACAGTGATAACACATACTTTTTACTTTTTATTCGCGGAACTATCAGCGAGCTTGTCATTGTCAGCCATCTTGATTTGCGTTTATGTTGATGAATTATGTTATTTTAATAATTTTTTTGCCAATTAAATTTTTTCTTAGTATGTTTGATACAATTTTAATTTTTTTACCAAAACACCCTAAAAAATAAAAAATACTTATTTTTCTGATTTTTTCACCGAAAACCCCTGAAATATTTTAAAAAATTTAGCAAATAGTTATTTTGGCCAAAATATTTTTTTGTAAAAAAATAATTTTTGCCTCCCAAAGATACCCCTAAAAATAGGAAAAATCTTGTCAAAACAGCAAAACCGCACCTCGCGCCGTCATCTCGTACCCGAGATTACCGGTCATTTTTGGACTTGGGGTCCAAATGTCCGACAAGCCCACATCCGATTTTGACGAAAACGGTCTCGTTCAACGCGGATGACCGTAAAACGCGAAGATCCGTAGAAGAAAACCGCCACTTTCCTACCGTAAATTTCGAAAAATGTCTGAAATCGGGAAAAAAAACTTTCTTATTTATTGCTAACCAGTTCCTTTTAATGGCAAGATCGATAGTATTTGAGGTCCTTTCTCATTTTACTTCTATGAAAAAATGCTCCAACACTCATAGTTTAGGTTATATAGTCGATTTAAGGATTTTGCAATTAACCAGAACTAACAAGAACCAACCAAAACTAACCAAAAACCACATTTTTAAGGTCAAGGTCACTGGTTAGCGGCGGTAGAGGGGTGGGGAAAACACTTCCCGCGCTACCGGCAAATATATACTACAAATACCAAAATTATCAAAATTTCAACCAGACCTAACCAAAACTAATCAGAAATTACATTTTCAAGATCAAAGTCACCGGTTAGCGGCGAAGGTTGGGAATAACATTTTCTTTCCCTAAAAAACCCTTAAAAAATAAAGAAAATTTCGTTAAAATCGCCCAATTGAACGTATTTCGTCGATTTAACCAGATTAAAATATGTTTTTTTTTTCAGGGAAGGCCCCCTTGAAAATTATTATTTTATTTTTATACATTTGTTTGGCCAATTTAATTTTTTTTAAATATGTTTGATACAATTTTGAATTTTTTTAACCCCAAAACACGCTAAAAATATAAAAATTAAAGATATGTTCTGTAGTTTGGCGGATTCATTTAATAGATGGTATTTATTTGGGTACACGCCAAAATAAACTTAAAAGTACTAAAAACCAAAAAAAATATTAAACAAGTAAAAGATAATTAAAATCGACGTTTCGGTGGCAAATCTGCCACCGTTGTCAAGATAAATGTAATAAAAATAATAAAAATAAAACTTACTATTATTTAGGTTTTAAAATTCACTATTTTTATGTTTTTTTGGGATATTCTGTTTTCAGATTTTCAGAATATCCAAAAAAAACAGAAAAATAGTGAATTTTAAAACCTAAATAATAGTAAGTTTTTATTTTTATTATTTTTATTACATTTATCTTGACAACGGTGGCAGATTTGCCACCGAAACGTCAATTTTTAATTATCTTTTTACTTGTTTAATATTTTTTTGGTTTTTTAGTACTTTTAATTTTATTTTGACGTGTACCCAAATAAATACCATCTATAAAAATTACCTATTTTTCGGATTTTTCCACCGAAAACCCCTTAAAAATTAAAAAATTCTAGCAAATACTTATTTTGGCCAAAATATTTTTCATAAAAAAATAATTTTTGCCCCCAAAGGAACCCTTAAAAATTGGAAAAATCGTCAAAAGCGCATAGTTGTACGAATTTCGTCGATTTGAGCAGATTCAACTATGATTGATTTTTCTTCAGGGAAGGCCCCACTTAGAAATTATTATTTTATTTTTATAAATTTGTTTGGCCAATTTAATTTTTTTTTAGTATGTTTGATACAATTTGGAATTTTTTTAACACCAAAACACCCTAAAAAATAAAAAATACCTATTTTTTAGATTTTTCCACCGAAAACCCCTTAAAAATTAAAAAAATTCTAGCAAATAGTTATTTTAACCAAAATATTTTTTTATATAAAAATTAATTTTTGCACCCCAAAGGAACCCTTAAAAATAGGAAAAATCTTGTCAAAACCGCATATTTGTACGAATTTCGTCGATTTGAGCAGATTCAACTATGTTTGATTTTTTTTCAGAGAAGGCCCCCTTAAAAATTATTATTTTATTTTTATAAATCTTTTTGGACAACTAAATTTCTTTTTTGGTATATGGATACAATTTTGAATTTTTTTAACCATAAACAACCCAAAAAATTAAAAAATACCTATTTTTCTGATTTTTCCACCGAAAACCCAATTAAAAATTAAAAAATACTAGCAAATAGTTATTTTAACCAAGATATGTTTTTATATAAAATTTAATTTTTGCCCCCAAAGGAACCCTTAAAATGGGAAAAATCTTGTCAAAACCGCATATTTGTACGAATTTCGTCGATTTGAGCAGATTCAACTATGTTTAATTTTTTTAGGAAGACCCCTTAAAAATTATTATTTTATTTTTATAAATTTTTTGGCAAATTTAATTCATTTTTAGTATGTTTGATACAATTTAATCCCAAAACACCCTAAAAAATACTTATTTTTCTGATTTTTCCACCGAAAACTATTATTCTATTTTTATAAATTTTTTGGCTAACTTAATTTTTTTAGTATGTTTGATACAATTTAACCCTAAAACACCCTAAAAATAAAAAATACTTATTTTTCTGATTTTTCCACCGAAAACCCCCTTAAAAATTAAAAAATTCTAGCAAATAGTCATTTTAACCAAAATATTTTTTTTTTTTATAAAAAATAATTTTTGCCCCCAAAGGAACCCTTAAAAATGGGAAAAATCCTGTCAAAACCGCATATGTGTACGAATTTCGTCGATTTGAGCAGATTCAACTATGTTTGATTTTTTTTCAGGGAAGGCCCCTCCCTTAAAAATTGTTATTTTATTTTTATAAATTTTTTTGTTATCCCAAAACACCCTAAAAAATAAAAATACCTATTTTTCTGATTTTTCCACCGAAAACCCCCTTAAAAATTAAAAAAATTCTAGCAAATAGTTATTTTAACCAAAATATTTTTTATATAAAAATTTATTTTTGCACCCCAAAGGAACCCTTAAAAATAGGAAAAAATCTTGTCAAAACCGCATATTTGTTCGAGTTTCGTCGATTTGAGCAGATTCAACTATGTTTGATTTTTTTTTCAGGAAAGGCCCACCTTAAAAATTATTATTTTATTTTTATAAATTTTTTTGGCCAATTAATTTTTTTAGTATGTTTGATACAATTTTGAATTTTTTTAACCCCAAAACACCCTAAAAAAATACCTATTTTTCTGATTTTTCCACCGAAAACCCCCTTAAAAATTTAAAATAATTCTAGCAAATAGTTATTTTAACCAAAATATTTTTTTATATAAAAATTAATTTTTGCCCCCAAAGGAACCCTTAAAAATAGGAAAAATCTTGTCAAAACCGCATATTTGTACGAATTTCGTCGATTTGAGCAGATTCAACTATGTTTGATTTTTTTCAGGTCCTTAAAAATTATTATTTTATTTTTATAAATCTTTTTGGACAACTAATTTTTTTTTAGTATATGGATACAATTTTGAATTTTTAACCCTAAACAACCCAAAAAATTAAAAATACCTATTTTTCTGATTTTTCCACCGAAAACCCAATTAAAAATTAAAAAATTCTAGCAAATAGTTATTTTAACCAAGATATGTGTTTTATATAAAATTTAATTTTTGCCCCCAAAAGAACCCTTAAAAATGGGAAAAATCTTGTCAAAACCGCATATTTGTACGAATTTCGTCGATTTGAGCAGATTCAACTATGTTTGATTTTTTTTTCAGGGAAGGCCCAACTTAAAAATTATTATTTTATTTTTATAAATTTTTTGGCCAATTTAATTTTTTTTAGTATGTTTGATACAATTTTGATTTTTTTAACCCCAAACCACCCTAAAAAATAAAAAAATACCTATTTTTCTGATTTTTCCACCGAAAACCCTCTTAAAAATTAAAAAAATTCTAGCAAAGAGTTATTTTAACCAAAATATTTTTTATACAAAAATTAATTTTTGTTTCCCAAAGGAACCCTTAAAAATAGGAAAAATCTTGTCAAAACCGCATATTTGTACGAATTTCGTCGATTTGAGCAGATTCAACTATGTTTGATTATTTTTTCAGGGAAGGCCCCCTTAAAAATTATTATTTTATTTTTATAAATCTTTTTAAACAGCTAAATTAATTTTTTTAGTATATGGATACAATTTTGAATTTTTTTAACCCTAAACAACCCAAAAAATTAAAAAATACCTATTTTTCTGATTTTTCCACCGAAAACCCAATTAAAATTTAAAAAATTCTAGCAAATAGTTATTTTAACCAAGATATGTTTTTATATAAAATTTAATTTTTGCCCCCAAAGAACACTTAAAAATTCGAAAAATTTTGTCAAAACCGCATATTTGTACGAATTTCGTCGATTTGAGCAGATTCAACTATGTTTGATTTTTTTTTCAAAAAATTTATAAAAATAAAATAATAATTTTTAAGGGGGCCTTAAAAATTATTATTTTATTTTTATAAATTTTTTGGAAAATTTAATTTATTTTTAGTATGTTTGATACAATTTAACCCCAAAACACCCTAAAAAATACTTATTGTTCTGATTCTTCCACCGAAAACTATTATTTTATTTTTATAAATTTTTTTGGCTAATTTAATTTTTTTAGTATGTTTGATACAATTTAACCCTAAAACACCCTAAAAATAAAAAAAATACCTATATTTCTCATTTTTCCACCGAAAACCCCCTTAAAAATTAAAAAAATTCTAGCAAATAGTTATTTTAAACAAAATATTTTTTTATGCAAAAATTAATTTTTGCCCCCAAAGGAACCCTTAAAATTTGGAAAAATCTTGTCAAAACCACATATTTGTACGAATTTCGTCGATTTGAGCAGATTCAACTATGTTTGATTATTTTTTCAGGGAAGGCCCCCTTAAAAATTATTATTTTATTTTTATATATTTTTTTGGCCAATTACATTTTTTGTAATGTGTTTGATACAATTTTGAATTTTTTTAACCCCAAAACATCCTAAAAAATTAAAAAATACCTATTTTTCTGATTTTTGCACCGAAAACCCCCTTAAAAATTAAAACAAATTCCAGCAAATAGTTATTTTTACCAATTTTTTTCTTTTAATATAGAAATTGATTTTTGCCCCCAAAGGAACCCTTAAAAATAGGAAAAATTTTGTCAAAACCGCATATTTGTACGAATTTCGTCGATTTGAGCAGATTCAACTATGTTTGTTTTTTTTCAGGGAAGGCCCCCTTAAAAATTAATACTTTATTTTTTATAGTCTTTTACGTCTGCATGACTTCCTAGCCAGTAGAACCTTTCTCGAACCTTTTCAAGAGTCTTCATAACTCCGAAATGGCCACCTCCTACACCATTATGCAAGGCTTGCAATACTTTAGGAATCCTTTTGGTTGGTAAGATTATCTGATGTTTATGGATTTTGCCGTCAGAACTTTCCCAGACCCTTTGTAATAGGCCATCTTTAATAACCAAAGAGTCCCATATGGCCCAGTACCCTTTATGTCTTGGAGACTTTGAAGCTATTTGCTGATATGGTGGCCTTTTCACATTTTCTGTCTTAAGTTTGACAATGTCTCCAAAATCTGGATCTTCTAGTTGTTCTTTTGCCAAGATCTTAGGGTCCCATTCTTGAGAGCACTGGATGCGTGTTCTTCGGCAGTGGAATTCATCGGGATTTTCTTGCTCTTCTCGTCTGCTGCAGTGTTTGCATTCGTCCGGGCAGGGTCGTCTTGATAGAGCGTCAGCATTCTTATGGTTCAGTCCTTTTCGATGTTCGATTTTAAAGTCGTATTCTTGAATACGTTGCAGCCATCGGGCTATCTGACCTTCAGGGTTCTTGAACTGAAGCAACCATTTAAGTGATGCATGATCCGTTCTTAGGTGGAATTTCTGGCCATACAGGTATTTATGAAAATGCTCCAAAGATTTGACAATAGCTAAAAGTTCTTTTCTAGTGACACAATAATTTCTTTCAGGTTTGGACAGAACTTTGCTAAAATAGGCTATAACTTTTTCTTGACCATCTTGAATCTGTGACAAAATTCCACCAATAGCAGTGTTGCTTGCATCAGTGTCCACAATAAATGTTTGATTTGGTTGTGGATATGACAACACCGGAGGATTGCAAAGGGCTTTCTTTAGGTGTACAAAAGCTGCTTGACAATCTTCAGTCCATTCATAGTTGTTGTTATTTTCCGTAAGACGATGTAATGGTCTCGCAATATCGGCAAACCCCTGTATGAACCGTCTGTAGTAGGTACACAATCCCAGAAAACTTCTAATTTCATGCTTATTCTTTGGTATAGGCCAGTTCTGGATAGCTTCGGTCTTCTCTGGATCGGTTCTTACTCCATCTTCTGTAATTATATGCCCCAGGTACTTGACTTCTTTCTGGAACAGGTGGCATTTCTTTGGGCTAAGCTTCAGCTGGGCGGATCTAAGCTTTTGAAAAACCTCTTCAACGTTTTTCAGGTGGTCATCAAATGTTTTTCCAAGAATTATTATGTCATCCAGGTATACTAAGCATGTTTTCCAAGTTAGTCCCCGTAGTGTAAACTCCATCAAACGTTCAAATGTAGCAGGGGCATTGCATAGTCTAAAGGGCATAACATTAAATTGCCACAGTTCGGTCCCGGTCGAGAAAGCGGATTTTTCCTTGTCTTCCGGATGAAGCTCTACTTGCCAATAGCCACTTTTTAAGTCTAATGTGGAAAACCATTTTGACCCCGTAAGTGTGTCCAGGGTATCATCAATTCTTGGTAGTGGAAAACTGTCCTTCTTCGTGACGTCATTCAGTCTTCGGAAATCAACACAGAATCTGGTGGAACCATCTTTCTTTTTAACTAGGACTACTGGAGATGACCATGGGCTCCGGGATGGTTCTACGATGCCTTGATTTTGCATGTCTTCAAGTAACTTTTCAACTTCTCCTTTCTTGGCTAAAGGAATATCTTCTGGGTGGTTGTTTTATCGGTGATGCGTCTCCAGTGTTTATTCGATGTTGAACTACACTGGTTTTACCCAAATCTTTTTCGGATAAAGAAGAAGAACATCTTGATTTCTTCTTAAAAGTTCTTCCAGCATTGATACTTGGACTGGGTCTAACAAGGATTTTGATGAAATCACCAGGTCTTGTAGAGCATCAGGTAGTTTACGTGTGGAGACTCCTGCAGGTGTGGTACAGGGATAGGTAACTGTCATAGCAGCAGGTTGACAGGTACCGATTTTGTCACCCATTTTAACCTGTTGAGGGAAATCTTTCAGGTTCATCATTCTCACAAATACCATATTTCCTTTGGTTTGCGCCAAAGTTCTTGCTGGTAGAATTCCTTTAGCGTATAACGGACAATTTTCTACTGGTTCGACTAAAACGATTTCACCTTCTTCTGAGTCTTCAAACCTTGCTTGTAAGATGCTTTCTGAGTTTGGCCACCCACACACATACACCCTAAAAAAATAAAAAAATACCTATTTTTATGATTTTTCCACCGAAAACCCCTTAAAAATTAAAAAAATTCTAGCAAATAGTTATTTTAACCAAAATATTTTTTTATATAAAAATTAATTTTTGCCCCTCAAAGGAACCCTTAAAAATAGGAAAAATCTTGTCAAAACCGCATATTTGTACGAATTTCGTCGATTTGAGCAGATTCAACTATGTTTGATTATTTTTTCAGGGAAGGCACCCCTTAAAAATTATTCTTTTATTTTTATAAATTTTTTTGGCCAATTTAATTTTTTTTTAGTATGTTTGATACAATTTTGAATTTTTTAACCTCAAAACACCCTAAAAAATAAAAATACCTATATTTCTGACTTTTCCACCGAAAACCCCTTAAAAATAAAAAAATTCTAGCAAATAGTTATTTTAACTAAAATATTTTTTTATATAAAAATATATTTTTGCTTCCCAAAGGAACCCTTAAAAATAGGAAAAATCTTGTCAAAACCACATATTTGTACGAATTTCGTCGATTTGAGCAGATTCAACTATGTTTGATTTTTTTTCAGGGAAGGCCCCCCTTAAAAATTATTATTTTATTTTTATAAATCTTTTTGGACAACTTAATTTTTTTTTAGTATATTGGATACAATTTTGAATTTTTTTAACCCTAAACAACCCAAAAAATTAAAAAATACCTATTTTTCTGATTTTCCACCGAAAACCCACTTAAAATATTAAAAAATTCTAGCAAATAGTTATTTTAACCAAGATATGTTTTTATATAAAATTTAATTTTTGCCCCACAAAGAAAACTTAAAAATAGGAAAAAACATAAAACTTGAATCTTAAAACCTGATCATAGTGATTCATTTACTTTTGATTTTTATTTCAGTCGATTTGCCACCGAAACATGATTTCTTATTATCTTTTTATTGTTTAAATTTTTTGTTTTTAGTAGTTTTAACTTAATTTTGGGGTACCCAAAAAGTACCATCCATTAAAATTATTATTTTATTTTTATATATTTTTTGGCCAATTTATTTTTTTTTAGTATGTTTGATACAATTTTGAATTTTTTTAACCCCAAAACAACCTAAAAAAATAAAAAATACCTATTTTTCTGATTTTTCCACCGAAAACCCCTTAAAAATTAAAAAAATTCTAGCAAATAGTTATTTTAACCAAAATATTTTTTTATATAAAAATTAATTTTGCCCCTCAAAGGAACCCTTAAAAATAGGAAAAATCTTGTCAAAACCGCATATTTGTACGAATTTCGTCGATTTGAGCAGATTCAACTATGTTTGATTTTTTTTCAGGGAAGGCCCCCTTAAAAATTATTATTTTATTTTTATAAATTTTTGGCCAATTTAATTTTTTTAGTATGTTTGATACAATTTTGAATTTTTTTAACCTCAAAACACCCTAAAAAAATAAAAATACCTATATTTCTGACTTTTCCACCGAAAAACCCCATAAAAATAAAAAAATTCTAGCAAATAGTTATTTTAACTAAAATATTTTTTTATAAAAAAATATTTTTTCTTCCCAAAGGAACCCTTAAAAATAGGAAAAATCTTGTCCATCTTGTATGACAGTTACCTATCCCTGTACCACACCTGCAGGAGTCTCCACACTACCTGATGCTCTACAAGACCTGGTGATTTCATCAAAATCCTTGTTAGACCCAGTCCAAGTATCAATGCTGGAAGAACTTTTAAGAAGAAATCAAGATGTTCTTCTTCTTTATCCGAAAAAGATTTGGGTAAAACCAGTGTAGTTCAACATCGAATAAACACTGGAGACGCATCACCGATAAAACAACCACCCAGAAGATATTCCTTTAGCCAAGAAAGGAGAAGTTGAAAAGTTACTTGAAGACATGCAAAATCAAGGCATCGTAGAACCATCCCGGAGCCCATGGTCATCTCCAGTAGTCCTAGTTAAAAAGAAAGATGGTTCCACCAGATTCTGTGTTGATTTCCGAAGACTGAATGACGTCACGAAGAAGGACAGTTTTCCACTACCAAGAATTGATGATACCCTGGACACACTTACGGGGTCAAAATGGTTTTCCACATTAGACTTAAAAAGTGGCTATTGGCAAGTAGAGCTTCATCCGGAAGACAAGGAAAAATCCGCTTTCTCGACCGGGACCGAACTGTGGCAATTTAATGTTATGCCCTTTGGACTATGCAATGCCCCTGCTACATTTGAACGTTTGATGGAGTTTACACTACGGGGACTAACTTGGAAAACATGCTTAGTATACCTGGATGACATAATAATTCTTGGAAAAACATTTGATGACCACCTGAAAAACGTTGAAGAGGTTTTTCAAAAGCTTAGATCCGCCCAGCTGAAGCTTAGCCCAAAGAAATGCCACCTGTTCCAGAAAGAAGTCAAGTACCTGGGGCATATAATTACAGAAGATGGAGTAAGAACCGATCCAGAGAAGACCGAAGCTATCCAGAACTGGCCTATACCAAAGAATAAGCATGAAATTAGAAGTTTTCTGGGATTGTGTACCTACTACAGACGGTTCATACAGGGGTTTGCCGATATTGCGAGACCATTACATCGTCTTACGGAAAATAACAACAACTATGAATGGACTGAAGATTGTCAAGCAGCTTTTGTACACCTAAAGAAAGCCCTTTGCAATCCTCCGGTGTTGTCATATCCACAACCAAATCAAACATTTATTGTGGACACTGATGCAAGCAACACTGCTATTGGTGGAATTTTGTCACAGATTCAAGATGGTCAAGAAAAAGTTATAGCCTATTTTAGCAAAGTTCTGTCCAAACCTGAAAGAAATTATTGTGTCACTAGAAAAGAACTTTTAGCTATTGTCAAATCTTTGGAGCATTTTCATAAATACCTGTATGGCCAGAAATTCCACCTAAGAACGGATCATGCATCACTTAAATGGTTGCTTCAGTTCAAGAACCCTGAAGGTCAGATAGCCCGATGGCTGCAACGTATTCAAGAATACGACTTTAAAATCGAACATCGAAAAGGACTGAACCATAAGAATGCTGACGCTCTATCAAGACGACCCTGCCCGGACGAATGCAAACACTGCAGCAGACGAGAAGAGCAAGAAGATCCCGATGAATTCCACTGCCGAAGAACACGCATCCAGTGCTCTCAAGAATGGGACCCTAAGATCTTGGCAAAAGAACAACTAGAAGATCCAGATTTTGGAGACATTGTCAAACTTAAGACAGAAAATGTGAAAAGGCCACCATATCAGCAAATAGCTTCAAAGTCTCCAAGACATAAAGGGTACTGGGCCATATGGGACTCTTTGGTTATTAAAGATGGCCTATTACAAAGGGTCTGGGAAAGTTCTGACGGCAAAATCCATAAACATCAGATAATCTTACCAACCAAAAGGATTCCTAAAGTATTGCAAGCCTTGCATAATGGTGTAGGAGGTGGCCATTTCGGAGTTATGAAGACTCTTGAAAAGGTTCGAGAAAGGTTCTACTGGCTAGGAAGTCGTGCAGACGTAAAAGACTGGTGCAGAATGTGTAAGGACTGCGCTTTCAGCAAGGGACCGAAAACACGAAGCCATGGCAAGATGAAGCAATACAATGTAGGGGCACCTTTTGAAAGAATTGCCATAGACATAGCAGGGCCATTTCCAGTTAGTAAATCAGGGAATCGCTATATATTGGTAGCGATGGATTACTTCAGTAAATGGCCAGAAGTCTACCCAATCCCAAATCAAGAAGCTATCACTGTTGCTGATGTATTATTTCAACAATGGATTTGTCGCTATGGAGTTCCTAGAGAAATACATTCCGATCAAGGCAGAAACTTTGAGTCCGATCTTTTCAAGAACCATTGTAATCTCCTGGGAATCCATAAAACAAGAACAACACCTCTTCATCCCCAGTCCGATGGTATGGTAGAGCGGTTTAACAGAACACTTGATAACTACCTGAAAATTAAAGTAAATGACCAACAAAGTGACTGGGATAACTGTATACAGCCGTTTTTATTAGCATACCGCTCCGCAATTCACGAAACTACTGGCGAAACACCTGCTAAAGTCATTTTCGGAGCGGAAATATGCCTTCCAGTTGACTTGCTTACAGGACGACCTTCCACCAATGAAGAACCAGCAGAAGACTATGTAAGTCAACTAAGTAAACAGCTACAGAGGATACATGAAGAGGTGCGTACCAAGTTACAAAAGGAAGTGACCGTATGAAATCCCGCTATGACTTGAAAGCTAACCATCAGGGATTTGTCGTCGGTGAAAAAGTTTGGTTATACAATCCAAGAAGAACCAAGGAGCGTTCACTGAAACTACAGAAGTCATGGGAGGGACCATATAAAGTGGTGACACGGCTTAATGATCTGGTGTACCGTATACAGAAGAGTCCACAGGCAAAGATGAAAGTAGTACATCTAGAAAGGCTAAGCCGTTATCAAGACAGTGAAGATACTTGATCGAGACGATCAAAACTTGGAAGGGGGCAATGTTACAGACTTTCAAAAATGTGTTTTGGTTATAGAATTTTAGAGAGTTAGGATCATTTAATTTAGTTTGTTAATTTATTTAAATAATTTACCTTAATTTTTCCAAGTTCTTTCATCACTTTCGAAGGTTTCCGAAAACGCCCGAATTATCCATTAATAACTTTTATGCCATCATGTACTATGGAATTTTCACGATATTTCTCGAATATTCTAGATCATTCTTTACTCTTCCACCATACTATAAAAGGGCGACGGTTAACCTCCGATCAGTTAGTACAGATACGACCTTTGTGCTGTAAACTTCGAGACATTGACAATTTAAGATTTTGCCGTTATTGTAACCATAGTTACGTTACATTGCTAAAAACGAAGTCACGTGGCTTTATACGAGTGTTACTGTGAACACATAGCTAAAAATTTAATTATCCAAAAACCTTTTCAAGAGTCTTCATAACTCAAATGCTGCCACCTCCTACCATTATGCACAGGCTTGCAATACTTAGGAATCCTTTGGTTGGTAGATTATCTGATGTTTATGGATTTTGCCGTCAGAACTTTCCCAGACCCTTTGTAATAGGCCATCTTTAATAACCAAAGAGTCCCACTATGGCCCAGTACCCTTTATGTCTTGGAGACTTTGAAGCTATTTGCTGATATGGTGGCCTTTTCACATTTTCTGTCTTAAGTTTGACAATGTCTCCAAAATCTGGATCTTCTAGTTGTTCTTTTGCCAAGATCTTAGGGTCCCATTCTTGAGAGCACTGGATGCGTGTTCTTTGGCAGTGGAATTCATCGGGATCTTCTTGCTCTTCTCGTCTGCTGCAGTGTTTGCATTCGTTCGGGCAGGGTCGTCTTGATAGAGCGTCAGCATTCTTATGGTTCAGTCCTTTTCGATGTTCGATTTTTAAAGTCGTATTCTTGAATACGTTGCAGCCATCGGGCTATCTGACCTTCAGGGTTCTTGAACTGAAACAACCATTTAAGTGATGCATGATCCGTTCTTAGGTGGAATTTACTGGCCATACAGGTATTTATGAAAATGTCTCAAATGATTTGACAATAGCTAAAAGTTCTTTTCTAGTGACACAATAATTTCTTTCAGGTTTGGACAGAACTTTGCTAAAATAGGCTATAAACTTTTCTGTGACCATCTTGAATCTGTGACAAGAATTCCACCAATAGCAGTGTTGCTTGCATCAGTGTCCACAATAAATGTTTGATTTGGTTGTGGATATGACAACACCGAGAGAGGATTGCAAAGGGCTTTCTTTAGGTGTACAAAAAGCTGCTTGACAATCTTCAGTCCATTCATAGTTGTTGTTATTTTCCGTAAGACGATGTAATGGTCTTTGCAATATCGACGAACTTCATCTGTGAACCGTCTGTAGTAGTACATAATCCCAGAAAACTTCTATTTCATGCTTATTCTTTGAATGACCAGTTCTGGGTTAGCTTCAGTCTTCTCTGGATCAGTTCTTACTCCATCTTCCGAAAAAGCTGATTTTTTCCTTGTCTTTCGGATGAAGCTCTACTTGCCAATAGCCACTTTTTAAAATCTAATGCATTGGAAAAACAAAATTTAGACCTGTAAATTAATGTCAGGTATCATCAAATTCTTAGTGAAAGTGAAGAAACTGTCCTTCTTCGTGACGTCATTCAGTTTCGGAAATCAACACAGAATCTGGGTGGACATGCTTTCTTTTTAACTAGGACCACTGGAGATGACCGTGACGGGCTCCGGGATGGTTCTACCACGATACTGATTTTGCATGTCTTCAAGTAACTTTTCTTCTCACTGCGGCTAAAGGAATTCAACTGGGTGGTTGTTTATCGGTGATGCATCTCTAGTGTTTATTCGATGTTGAACACACTGGTTTTTACCCAAATCGCACCTGGGATAAGAGAGAGAACATCTTGATTTTTTCTTAAAAGTTCTTCCAGCATTGATGGCGGACTGGAGTCCTGTAGTTTTTGATGAAATGCCAGGTCTTATGAAGCGAAAATGAATAGTTTACGTCTGTGGAGACTCCTGCAGGTGTGGTACAGGGATAGGTAACTGTCATACAAGATGGACAAGATTTTTCCTGAAAACCCCTTAAAAATGCAAAATTCACTTAAATAGTTATTTGCTTCAAATATTTTTTTTATATAAAAATTAATTTTGCCCCTCAAAGGAACCCTTAAAGAAATAGGAAAAATCTTGTCAAAACCGCATATTTGTTACGAATTTCGTCGATTTGAGCGGATTTAACTATGTTTGATTATTTTTCAGGAAGGCACCCTTAAAAATTATTCTTTTATTTTTATAAATTTTTGTGGCCAAGTAAATTTTTTTAGTATGTTTGATACAATTTTGAATTTTTTAACCTCAAAACACCCTAAAAAAATAAAAAAATACCTATGTTTCGGACTTTTCACCGAAAAACCCCATAAAAATAAAAAAATTCTAGCAAATAGTTATTTTAATTAAAATATTTTTTATAAAGAAATATATTTTTCTTCCCTAAGGAACCCTTAAAAATAGGAAAAATCTTGTCAAAACCACATATTTGTACGAATTTCGTCGATTTGAGCAGATTCAAAGGTTTGATTTTTTTTTCAGGAAGGCCCCCTTAAAAATTATTATTTTATTTTTGTAAATCTTTTTGGACAACTAATTTTTTTTTAGTATATTGGATACAATTTTGAATTTTTTTAACCATAAACAACCCAAAAAAATTAAAAAATACCTATTTTCCTGATTTTCCACCGAAAACCCACTTAAAATTTAAAAAATTCTAGCAAATAGTTATTTTAACCAAGATATGTTTTTATATAAAATTTAATTTTGCCCCCAACTTAAAAATGGAAAAAATCTTGTCAAAACCGCATATTTGTACGAATTTCGTCGATTTGAGCAGATTCAACTATGTTTGATTTTTTTTTCAGGGGAAGGTAACTTAAAATTATTATTTTATTTTATAAATTTTTTTGGCCAATTTATTTTTTAGTATGTTTGATACAATTTTGATTTTTTTAACCCCAAACCAACCTAAAAAAATAAAAAATACCTATTTTTCTGATTTTTCCACCGAAAACCCTCTTAAAAAATTAAAAAATTCTAGCAAATAGTTATTGAGCAAAATATTTTTATACAGGGTGTTATTTAATAAGTGTCCGATATTTTGAGAGTGATTTTTTTCAAGTATTTTTAAGGTAAAAGTTCCTATGAACGTGTGGTCTAAGATGCTTCGCTTTCAAGATACAGGGTGTCAGTTTTATTTTTTATTTATGTTTTCTGCATAATTTCCTAAATAATGCCGATTTCCGAACGAAAATTGGTACCTGGGGGTTTTTGACATGAAATTTAGATTTGTTCTTAATTTAGCTCTTATAGAGGGCGCTAGCCACATGTATATTCTCACTTTCAAAGGCTCATGACTTTTTGTACAACCCTGTATTTACATTTTTGTTAAAGAAATGGATTCCTTAGTCATTTTACGTAAAGTACTCCTATTAGATGACGCTAGGAGTAACGGTTTTCGAAATATTTTAGTTTAAAATAATCGATGCATACGCTTAATCATAAATATGCTAAGTAAAGACCGCCGAAAATGACGGTTTATCAAGTGGCGGTCTTTCTTGGCATATTTATTACTAAGCGTATGCATCATTATTTTAAACTAAAATAATATTCAGCAGTGCAACCTAGCGTCATCTAATAAGAATACTTTTTGCGTAAAAGTAACTGAATCATTTCTTTAACAAAAATACAAATACAGGAGTTGTACAAAAAGTCGAAAGAAAACCTACATGTGGCTAGCATCTAATGGAAACTAGTAGAACAAATTCAGAACATCTTTCGTTATAATGTTCGTTCGGGAAATCGGCATTATTAGGAAATTATGCAGAAAAGAACATAAATAAAAATAAAAACTTTGTTTAATATCTTGAAAGCGAAGCATCTTATTTCACGCGATTCATAGAAGACTTTGCCTTAAGGAAACTAAGAAAATCAGTCTCTGAAATATCGGACACTTAATAAATAACACCTGTATAAAGAATAATTTTTCCCTCAAAGGAACCCTTAAAAATGGGAAAATCTTGTCAAAACCGCATATTTGTACGAATTTCGTCGATTTGAGCAGATTCGACAATGTTTAATTTTTTTTTTCGGGAAGCGCATAAAATTATTGCTTTTATTTTTATAAATTTTTTGGCCAATTAAATTTTTTTGTAGTATGTTTGATACAATTTTGAATTTTTTTAACCTCAAAACACCCTAAAAAATAAAAAAATACCTATATTTCTTGCTTTTCCACCGAAAACCCCATAAAAATAAAAAAAACTCTAGCAAATAGTTAATTTTAACTAAAATATTTTTATAAAAAGTATTTTTTTTTTTCTTCCCAAGGAACCCTTAAAAATAGGAAAGGTAATCTTGTCCATCTTGTATGACAGTTACCTATCCCTGTACCACACCTGCAGAAGTCTCCACACGTAAACTATCTGATACTCTACAAGACCTGGCGATTTCATCAAAATCCTTGTTGGAGCCAGTCCAAGTATCAATGCTGGAAGAACTTTAGAAGAAATCAAGATGTTCTTCTTCTTTATCCGAAAAAGATTTGGGTAAAACCAGTGTAGTTCAACATCGAATAAACACTGGAGACGCATCACCGATAAAACAACCACCCAGAAGAAGTCCTTTAGCCAAAAAGGAGAAGTTGAAAAGTTACTTGAAGACATGCAAAATCAAGGCATCGTAGAACCATCCCGGGAGCCATGATCATCTCCAGTAGTCCTAGTTAAAAGAAAGATGGTTCCACCAGATTCTGTGTTGATTTCCGAAGACTGAATGACGTCACGAAGAAGGACAGTTTTCCATTACCAAGAATTGATGATACCCTTGACACACTTACGGGGTCAAAATGGTTTTCCACATTAGACTTGAAAAAGTGGCTATTGGCAAGTAGAGCTTCATCCGAAAGACAAGGAAAAATCAGCACTTTTTCGGAAGATGGAGTAAGAACCGATCCAGAGAAGACCGAAGCTATCCAGAACTGGCCTATACCAAAGAATAAGCATGAAATTAGAAGTTTTCTGGGATTGTGTACCTACTACAGACGGTTCATACAGGGGTTTGCCGATATTGCGAGACCATTACATCGTCTTACGGAAAATAACAACAACTATGAATGGACTGAAGATTGTCAAGCAGCTTTTGTACACCTAAAGAAAGCCCTTTGCAATCCTCCGGTGTTGTCATATCCACAACCAAATCAAACATTTATTGTGGACACTGTTGCAAGCAACATTGCTATTGGTGGAATTTTGTCACAGATTCAAGATGGTCAAGAAAATTTATAGCCTATTTTAGCAAAGTTCTGTCCAAACCTGAAAGAAATTATTGTGTCACTAGAAAAGAACTTTTAGCTATTGTCAAATCTTTGGAGCATTTTCATAAATACCTGTATGGCCAGAAATTCCACCTAAGAACGGATCATGCATCACTTAAATGGTTGCTTCAGTTCAAGAACCCTGAAGGTCAGATAGCCCGATGGCTGCAACGTATTCAAGAATACGACTTTAAAATCGAACATCGAAAAGGACTGAACCATAAGAATGCTGACGCTCTATCAAGACGACCCTGCCCGGACGAATGCAAACACTGCAGCGGACGAGAAGAGGAAGAAGATCCCGATGAATTCCACTGCCAAAGAACACGCATCCAGTGCTCTCAAGAATGGGACCCTAAGATCTTGGCAAAACAACAACTAGAAGATCCAGATTTTGGAGACATTGTCAAACTTAAGACAGAAAATGTGAAAAGGCCACCATATCAGCAAATAGCTTCAAAGTCTTCAAGACATAAAGGGTACTGGGCCATATGGGACTCTTTGGTTATTAAAGATGGCCTATTACAAAGGGTCTGGGAAAGTTCTGACGGAAAAATCCATAAACATCAGATAATCTTACCAACCAAAAGGATTCCTAAAGTATTGCAAGCCTTGCATAATGGTGTAGGAGGTGGCCATTTCGGAGTTTTGAAGACTCTTGAAAGAGGTTCTACCGGCTAGGAAGTCGTGCAGACGTAAAAGACTGGTGCAGAATGTCTAAGGACTGCGCTTTCAGCAAGGGACCGAAAACACGAAGCCATGGCAAGATGGAGGCACCTTTTGAAAGAATTGCCATAGACATAGCAGGGCCATTTCCAGTTAGTAAATCAGGGAATCGCTATATATTGGTAGCGATAGATTACTTCAGT
Organism: Listronotus bonariensis; assembly: GCA_014170235.1. Taxonomy (NCBI): domain Eukaryota; kingdom Metazoa; phylum Arthropoda; class Insecta; order Coleoptera; family Curculionidae; genus Listronotus; species Listronotus bonariensis. The sequence continues at coordinate 132,494 of JACEGR010001189.1, forward strand.
AAATGGCCAGAAGTCTACCCAATCTCAAATCAAGAAGCTATCACTGTTGCTGATGTATTATTTCAACAATGGATTTGTCGCTATGGAGTTCCTAGAGAAATACATTCCGATCAAGGCAGAAACTTTGAGTCCGATCTTTTTAAGAACCACTGTAATCTCCTGGGAATCCATAAAACAAGAACAACACCTCTTCATCCCCAGTCCGATGGTATGGTAGAGCGGTTTAACAGAACACTTGATAACTACCTGAAAATTAAAGTAAATGACCAACAAAGTGACTGGGATAACTGTATACAGCCGTTTTTATTAGCATACCGCTCCGCAATTCACGAAACTACTGGCGAAACACCTGCTAAAGTCATTTTCAAAGCGGAAATATGCCTTCCAGTTGACTTGCTTACAGGACGACCTTCCACCAATGAAGAACCAGCAGAAGACTATGTAAGTCAACTAAGTAAACAGCTACAGAGGATACATGAAGAGGTGCGTACCAAGTTACAAAAAGGAAGTGACCGTATGAAATCCCGCTATGACTTGAAAGCTAATCATCAGGGATTTGTCGTCGGTGAAAAAGTTTGGTTATACAATCCAAGAAGAACCAAGAAGCGTTCACTGAAACTACAGAAGTCATGGGAGGGACCATATAAAGTGGTGACACGGCTTAATGATCTGGTGTACCGTATACAGAAGAGTCCACAGGCAAAGATGAAAGTAGTACATCTAGAAAGGCTAAGCCGTTATCAAGACAGTGAAGATACTTGATCGAGACGATCAAAACTTGGAAGGGGGCAATGTTACAGACTTTCAAAAATGTTACGTTACATTGTTAAAAAACAAAGGCACGTGGTTTTATACGAGGTGTTACGGAACAATACTAAAAAATTTAAATTAGCCAAAAAATTTATAAAAATAAAGTATTAATTTTTAAGGGGGCCTTCCTGAAAAAAAAACAAACATAGTTGAATCTGCTCAAATCGACGAAATTCGTACAAATATGCGGTTTTGACAAAATATTTCCTATTTTTAAGGGTTCCTTTGGGGGCAAAAATCAATTTCTATATAAAAAGAAAAAAATTGGTAAAAATAACTATTTGCTGGAATTTGTTTTAATTTTTAAGGGGTTTTCGGTGCAAAAATCAGAGAAATAGGTATTTTTAAATTTTTAGAATGTTTTGGGTTTAAAAAAATTCAAAATTGTATCAAACACACTAAAAAAAAATTAAATTAGCCAAAAAAATATATAAAAATAAAATAATAATTTTTAAGGAGGGCCTTCACTGAAAAAATAATCAAACATAGTTTAATATGCTCAAATCGACGAAATTCGTACAAATATGCGGTTTTGACAAGATTTTTCCTATTTTTAAGGGTTCCTTTGGGAAACAAAAATTAATTTTTATATAAAAAAATATTTTGGTTAAAATAACTATTTGCTAGATTTTTTTTTAATTTTTAAGAGGGTTTTCGGTGGGAAAATCAGAAAAATAGGTATTTTTTTATTTTTTAGGGTGGTTTGGGGTTAAAAAAGTTAAAAATTGTATCAAACATTCTAAAAAAAAATTAATTTGGCCAAAAAATTTATAAAATTAAAATAATAATTTTGAAGTTGGGCCTTCCGTGAAAAAAAACAAACATAGTTGAAGCTGCTCAAATCGACGAAATTCGTACAAATATGCGATTTTGACAAGTTTTTTCCATTTTTAAGGGTTCCTTTGGGGGCAAAAATTAATTTTTATATAAAAAAAATATTTTGTTTAAAATAACTATTTGCTAGAATTTTTTAATTCTTAAGGGGTTTTCGGTGGAAAAATGAGAAATATAGGTTTTTTTATTTTTAGGGTGTTTTAGGGTTAAATTGTATCAAACAAACTAAAAAAAATTAAATTAGCCAAAAAAATTTATAAAAATAAAATAATACTTTACGGTGGAAAAATCAGAACAATAAGTATTTTTTTAGGGTGTTTTGGGGTTAAATTGTATCAAACATATTAAAAATAAATTAAATTTGCCAAAAAAATTTATAAAAATAAAATAATAATTTTTAAGGGGGCCTTCCCTGAAAAAAAAATCAAACATAGTCGAATCTGCTCAAATCGACGAAATTCGTACAAATATGCGGTTTTGACAAGATTTTTTCCATTTTTAAGTGTTCTTTTGGTGGGCAAAAATTAAATTTTATTTAAAAACATATCTTGGTTAAAATAACTATTTGCTAGAATTTTTTAAATTTTAAGTGGGTTTTCGGTGGAAAAATCAGAAAAATAGGTATTTTTAATTTTTTGGGTTGTTTAGGGTTAAAAAAATTCAAAATTGTATCAAACATACTAAAAAAAATTTAATTGGCCAAAAAATTTATAAAAATAAAAGAATAATTTTTAAGGGTGCCTTCCCTGAAAAAAAATTAAACATAGTTGAATCTGCTCAAATCGACGAAATTCGTACAAATATGCGGTTTTGACAAGATTTTTCTATTTTTAAGGGTTCCTTTGAGGGGCAAAAATTAATTTTTATATAAAAAAATATTTTGGTTAAATAACTATTTGCTTTTTTTTTTTTTTGTTTTTCCCCAGGGAGCCGTCTGCATGTCCGGTGGCACTGCAGCCTGAAGGCTTATTGTACCAAACTCCCGTTTTATTGTACCCATTCCAGTACCCTAGTTCCTTGAAGAAGGCGGTATAGGTCTGCTGGGTGCGTACCATATGTTTCCAGGGGCACTCTAATATCCCCGAAGATTGCCTGTCTTTTGTGATCCAGTGCCTCACACTCTGACAGTATGTGGGATACTGTTTCGGTCTCTGCTCCACATAATCTGCAGTCCAGATCTCCGTTGTATAATCCCATTTTATTTAGGTGTTCTTTCACTGGAGCATGTCCGGTGAGGAAACCTGTGATCGTTCTTAGCTGATTCCTACCCATTTTGAGTTGTTCTTTAGCTCTTTTTGTGCATGGTCCACTGATGTATATTTTCCCATGCATGTGTTGAGGAAGCCTTTCCCAGTGCAGTCTTTGCTGGTCCTTTACCCAGTTTTGTACCGCACTCCGGAAGGTGTTCTTTGGCACTCAAGGACTGGTTCTGGCCCGACGTATGTCGTGGCTGACCCCCTTCTAGCCAGTTCGTCTGCGTTTTCATTGCCTCGAATTCCGCAATGCCCTGGCACCCACATCAACCTCGTGTTGTTGCGTTCCGCCAGTTCCCTGAGTTCCTCGAGGCATTCTAGTACCAGCCAAGACGATACCTTGATATTAATTAGTGCACCAAGGGCTGCTTGACTATCCGTAAGAATGTTGATTGTACAATTTGTGCGGGGCCTTTGGTTGTTAATCCTGGCACATTGTAAGATCGCAAAAATTTCTGCTTGAAATACAGAGGCGTGGTTTCCCAGTGGAAAGGTCAAACGAGTGTTTCCCATCTCACTGTAGACACCTGCTCCTGACCCTTCTTCGGTTTTGGACCCGTCCGTATACCAGGTTTGACCTCGAAGAGAGAGTCTGAAATTTTCGTTTGCCCAGTTCTCCCTTGGGTGTATTGTCACCTGAAAGGGTCTTCTGGGTACAATTTGTGGGGTCATATAGTCTGTCCTCATATCCATTATGGGACTCCTTATGATATTTTTATTTCCATGTGTCCTGATCTAACTTTTGTGTTGCTCAGGTTGTGTTTCAGTCTGTATACCCCCATTCTCGCCTCCCCTTGTACCACTATATGCAGTGGCGGGAGGTCAAGTAGGGTCTCCAAGACCGCTGTTGGTGTACTTTTAATGCATCCCGCTATGCCAAGGCAGGCTAGTCTTTGCACCTTGCTCAGCCGAAGCATAGCCGTGTGCTGTCTGGTCTTGGTCCACCAAACAATGGATGCATATGTTATGGCTGGTTTTACCACGGTATTGTACAACCAGTGAACCATTTGTGGTCTTAGTCCCCACGTTTTGCCATATGTTCTACGAGCCAGAATTAATGCTATTTCCGCACTTTTGATTACTTTGTCCAAATGGTGGTTCCAGGTGAGTTTTGAGTCCAATATAACCCCCAATCATTGGTATTTCAGTGCCTTGAAGATTGAGAGGACACAACCCCTCTAGTTTTCTTCTTTTTGTGAAAGGCACTATTCTGGATTTGGTTGGACTGATTTTTAAACCAACCTCTTCCGTCCAAGTAGCTACTATATTCAGAGCCTGTTGCATTCGCTCTCTGACCGTAGTATTGAATTTGCCCTGGCATACAATGACTATGTCATCCGCATACCCTAAAACATCATGGTTGTTGCTCTTAAGCCTGTCTATCAGCCCGTCCACAACAAGGTTCCAGAGAAGGGAGATGATACTCCCCCTGTGGGCATCCCCTTATTACCCGCGCCGACAGAGTTTCACCCAAGAGTGTCGAGTGGATCACACGGTCTTTTAGCATGCAGCCTATCCATCTGCAGCATGTTTCGTCAACTTGCCTGTGACGAATCGCCCTTGTGATCACTTCAAAAGAGGTGTTGTCAAATGCGCCCTCTATATCGAGAAAAGCTCCCAACAACACCTCTTTGTTTTCCAGAACGTACTCCACCCTTTGTACAAGGTCATGGAGTGCCGTTTCCGTTGACAAACCTGCTGTGTATGCATATTGGGCCTTGTGTAGTGGTCTGTTTACCAAGACACCCCCTCTAATATGCATATCTACCAGTTTCTCAAGTGTCTTTAGTACAAACGACATAAGACTTATTGCTCTTAGGGACTTTGCTTTATCCTGTCCTGACTTGCCAGGTTTAGGAATAAAGACCACCCTAATGTGCCTTCAGACTTTTGGTATGTATCCCAGTCCCAAACTTGCTCTGAGAATCGTGCAAAGCCTGGTGTATAATGTTATGTCGCCTTTCTGCAACATAACCGGATAGATCCCGTCAGGACCTGGTAATTTAAATGGTTCAAAGGAATCTATCGCCCATTTTAACTTGCTTTGATTTACCACTTCTTTTGCCACTCGCAAATTTTCCCCAGTACCTCTTCTTGGTATCGGGTCTAAATAGTGCTCAGTGTCTGGTGGTTAATCAATTATTTCACACCCAGGAAAGTGCACTCCGAAAAGTTCTTCTAGTGTTTCCTTTCCGTTTTGTGTGTACCCCCTGTTCGTTTCTCTAGAGAGTTAATTGTTCTTTGAGGGTCCTTAGAAAGGATTTTTGGAGCCAAGCACATTCTGGAGTCTGTTCTACCTCCTCACAGTGCTTTCTCCATGAGTTCCTTTTGCTTCCCTCAAAGCTTTGCTATAGCCAGTCAGGGTCTCGCGGTACTCGTCCCACTCCCCTGTTTTTGGGCTTTATTATATTTTTTCTGGTTTCTGCCCTTAGTTTTGCGAGGTCTGTATTCCACCAGGGCACATTCCTGTTGGATTTCCTTGCAATTTCGGGACAGTTTTGGTTGAAGGCAGTCAGGATTGCGTCCTGCAGCTGCTCCGCTGCGAGGTCCAGATCTGCCGTATTACTTATCGATTTTTCACTCGTTCTAACCCATGTTTTAGGTCTGCTTGATAAGCTTCCCAATTGGTTTTCCGAGGATTTCGATAGGTTTCTATTTCAGGACTATGACCTGAAATTGTGAAGCTAATGTGCCTGTAGTGTAACAAAACTACTTATAAAAGTGGTTGAGATTGTTATGTCTAATACCTCCTTCCTGTTAATGGTTACAAAGGTAGGTTTATTTCCTACATTTAAAATGTCTAAATTATTTGCCATTATAAATTGTAGTAGTGACTCACCTCTTTGGTTGGTGTCCGTGCTTCCCCAGGTCTGGTGGTGTGCGTTTGCATCGCTGCCGATGATGAGATGCGATCCATTGCCTCTGCATTCTCTCACCAGTCTTTCTACCTCCCTGGTTGGCGGCTGTTCGGGATCATCACTTGGCAGATAGGCCGAACCGAGGACCATTTCCCTCGTTCCTTCTGCCGTGTTGATCCTTATCTTTACCGTAGTTAGGTCCCTGAAACAGAAATTATTTAAGGGCAGTACCTTAATATTATTTCTAACTAAAATACAGGTCCTAGGGACCTGGGTGGATCTGCAGTAAATGAGCTCTCCACCTACCCCCGTAAGGCCTCTAATTTTGCCCTGGTTTACCCAGGGTTCTTGTATGAGGGCCACATCATATTCCCTCATTGATTTTGTAAGGACTGCTGATGCAGCCTTACTGTGTTGGAGGTTGATCTGGATTACTCGAATCCCCTCCATCAGGTCCCCGAATCACCCTGAAAGTTACCGTTCCCAAGCCATAAAATAACCTGAAACGGGCTGCTTCCAGGACCTTGTAGGTGGCCTCGTTGATGGAGAAGGTCAGTGTTTGGCCCCCTTCGCCCATCTTTTTGCTTTTAAGCAGCCAGTCCCCCGTCTCCAAACCAGGGTTTTGGACCGCGAGGCGGTCCCTGACCACTTTCTCCTCTGTGCCTGCTCCCGGTACAAACACAAGGACTATGGGCCTCTTCGGGAGGTCCTTTGATTCGACGACTGTCAAATCAGCCCCCTCCCAAAGTTGTCCCAGCCCTCGCACCGTCTCAGTGAGCCAGGCCTTGGTACGCGCATTTGCGCAGGTCATCCACAGAACCCCCGGGCTAAATGTAGTTCTCACAAACTGAAGCCTGTCCTGACTTCCCCCAGGGGTGTCAAAGACAGCCTGCTCCAGCCTGCTTCTGATCAGGCCTGCTTGATCCTGATTCAGGGTGGTATCAGGATGGCGCCGGTCTATGACAGCCATACTGATGCCTATTGTAGCATCCCTATAAGAGCCGGTCTGCGCGCTTGCGCCCCTGCTCTTTTAAGGATTTTTGTTGGTGGAGTGCTCGAGTCAGACAAAGGTCTTTTAGTGCCCGTTGTCTTCGTCTTCTCCCCCACCTTTGATTTAGGTAACGTCGGTCCTTTGCCAGGCTTAGCCGGACCTGTTCCCAGCTTAGCCTGACTTGTACCCGACTTGCCCGGTCCTGCTCCCGGTTCATCACCTATTTTGTTGTTGTTTTTGCCGGACATTTGGTATGGACTCTTTCGAGTCCACGTACCGGCTGCCATTTTTGGGCCTTAAGAAGTTTCCTTCTTTGGGCCCCGCTTAATTTCTTGGTTTTGAGATCTATTTGATTTAGATCCCCAGTGACCTTGTCCACTTCAGGAGTGGAGTCCGCTGCCTTGGCAGCCCCTCCTTTATCCTGAGAGGAGTCCGTAGCCGAGGCTACTCCTCCTTCTTGGACACTTTGGAAGGAGTCCGCAGCCGAAGTTGCCCCTTCTTCCGTTACTGTTGAAGAGTCGCTCATTTCTGAGTCCTCCTCGGGTTTTTATTTCTACTTGTGTCCATATAGTTCCCACGAGTAGCTAGGGAAAGTGCAGTCGCCCTTGCCAGAGCCCCGCATAGCAAGGGAAGGCTAGTAAAACCGGGGTGCGCCTGGTGCCCCGGAGTCCGCATAATCATAACCAACTTACCCTTTGGCCCCGCAGTCGAGCTTTGTCAACTACGCCAAATCTTCGGCTTACGCTGTTCCACCTTGATTTGAGGGGTTTTTATTGTGGTTTCCATCCACTTGGCCGGCCGGTTAAGGCAAGCCCCCACACCCCTGGTTTTACCTCATCAACCACCATTCCAAGGGGTACGGTATATGGGTGGGTGTCCGTTTAGTTACCCTTGCCCACCCCATGCAGGAGTAGTTGCTCCAGTCTGGGTTAGGCAAAGGCTTAAGCCCTCTCACCACGACAAGGTTACCCCCAAACACCGTCCCAGGGTACTGAGACCATGTCTGAGGTGTTGGGACACCCAGTGAAAGGGAGATAACTATTTGCTAGAATTTTTTTAATTTTTAAGGGGTTTTCGGTGGAAAAATCATAAAATAGGAATTTTTTATTCTTTTAGGGTGTATGTGTGTGGGTGGCCAAACTCAGAAAGCATCTTACAAGCAAGGTTTGAAGACTCAGAAGAAGGTGAAATCGTTTTAGTCGAACCAGTAGAAAATTGTCCGTTATACGCTAAAGGAATTCTACCAGCAAGAACTTTGGCGCAAACCAAAGGAAATATGGGATTTGTGAGAATGATAAACCTGAAAGATTTCCCTCAACAGGTTAAAATGGGTGACAAAATCGGTACCTGTCAACCTGCTGCTATGACAGTTACCTATCCCTGTACCACACCTGCAGGAGTCACCACACGTAAACTACCTGATGCTCTACAAGACCTGGTGATTTCATCAAAATCCTTGTTAGACCCAGTCCAAGTATCAATGCTGGAAGAACTTTTAAGAAAAAATCAAGATCCGAAAAAGATTTGGGTAAACCAGTGTAGTTCAACATCGAATAAACACTGGAGACGCATCACCGATAAAACAACCACCCAGAAGAATTTCTTTAGCCAAGAAAGGAGAAGTTGAAAAGTTACTTGAAGACATGCAAAATCAAGGCATCGTAGAACCATCCCCGAGCCCATGGTCATCTCCAGTAGTCCTAGTTAAAAGAAAGATGGTTCCACCAGATTCTGTGTTGATTTCCGAAAACTGAATGACGTCACGAAGAAGGACAGTTTTTCACTACCAAGAATTGATGATACCCTGGACACACTTACGGGGTCAAAATGGTTTTCCACATTAGACTTAAAAGTGGCTATTGGCAAGTAGAGCTTCATCCTGAAGACAAGGAAAAATCCGCTTTCTCGACCGGGACCGAACTGTGGCAATTTAATGTTATGCCCTTTGGACTATGCAATGCCCCTGCTACATTTGAACGTTTGATGGAGTTTACACTACGGGGACTAACTTGGAAAACATGCTTAGTATACCTAATTTCTTGGAAAAACATTTGATGACCACCTGAAAAACGTCGAAGTGGTTTTTCAAAAGCTTATATCCGCCCAGCTGAAGCTTAGCCCAAAGAAATGCCACCTGTTCCAGAAAGAAGTCAAGTACCTGGGGCATATAATTACAGAAGATGGAGTAAGAACCGATCCAGAGAAGACCGAAGCTATCCAGAACTGGCCTATACCAAAGAATAAGCATGAAATTAGAAGTTTTCTGGGATTGTGTACCTACTACAGACGGTTCATACAGAGGTTTGCCGATATTGCGAGACCATTACATCGTCTTACGGAAAATAACAACAACTATGAATGGACTGAAGATTGTCAAGCAGCTTTTGTACACCTAAAGAAACCCTTTGCAATCCTCCGGTGTTGTCATATCCACAACCAAATCAAACATTTATTGTGGACACTGATGCAAGCAACACTGCTATTGCTGGAATTTTGTCACAGATTCAAGATGGTCAAGAAAAAGTTATAGCCTATTTTAGCAAAGTTCTGTCCAAACCTGAAAGAAATTATTGTGTCACTAGAAAAGAACTTTTATCTATTGTCAAATCATTGGAGCATTTTCATAAATACCTGTATGGCCAGAAATTCCACCTAAGAACGAATCATGCATCACTTAAATGGTTGCTTCAGTTCAAGAACCCTGAACGTCAGATAGCCCGATGACTGCAACGTATTCAAGAATACGACTTTAAAATCGAACATCGAAAAGGACTGAACCATAAGAATGCTGACGCTCTATCAAGACGACCCTGCCCGGACGAATGCAAACACTGCAGCAGACGAGAAGAGCAAGAAGATCCCGATGAATTCCACTGCCAAAGAACACGCATCCAGTGCTCTCAAGAATGGGACCCTAAGATCTTGGCAAAAGAACAACTAGAAGTTCCAGATTTTGGAGACATTGTCAAACTTAAGACAGAAAATGTGAAAAGGCCACCATATCAGCAAATAGCTTCAAAGTCTCCAAGACATAAAGGGTACTGGGCCATATGGGACTCTTTGGTTATTAAAGATGGCCTATTACAAAGGGTCTGGGAAAGTTCTGACGGCAAAATCCATAAACATCAGATAATCTTACCAACCAAAAGGATTCCTAAAGTATTGCAAGCCTTGCATAATGGTGTAGGAGGTGGCCATTTCGGAGTTATGAAGACTCTTGAAAAGGTTCGAGAAAGGTTCTACTGGCTAGGAAGTCATGCAGACGGAAAAGGCTGGTGCAGAATGTTTAAGGACTGCGCTTTCAGCAAGGGACCGAAAACAAGAAGCCATGGCAAGATGAAGCAATACAATGTAGGGGCACCTTTTGAAAGAATTGCCATAGACATAGCAGGGCCATTTCCAGTTAGTAAATCAGGAAATCGCTATATATTGGTAGCGATGGATTACTTCAGTAAATGGCCAGAAATCTACCCAATCCCAAATCAAGAAGCTATCACTGTTGCTGATGTATTATTTTAACAATGAATTTGTCGCTATGGAGTTCCTAGAGAAATACATTCCTATCAAGGCAGAAACTTTGAGTCCGATCTTTTTAAGAACCACTGTAATCTCCTGGGAATCCATAAAACAAGAACAACACCTCTTCATCCCCAGTCCGATGGTATGGTAGAGCGGTTTAACAGAACACTTGATAACTACCTGAAAATTAAAGTAAATGACCAACAAAGTGACTGGGATAACTGTATACAGCCGTTTTTATTAGCATACCGCTCCGCAATTCACGAAACTACTGGCGAAACACCTGCTAAAGTCATTTTCGGAGCGGAAATATGCCTTCCAGTTGACTTGCTTACAGGACGACCTTCCACCAATGAAGAACCAGCAGAAGACTTTGTAAGTCAACTAAGTAAACAGCTACAGAGGATACATGAAGAGTTGCGTACCAAGTTACAAAAAGGAAGTGACCGTATGAAATCCCGCTATGACTTGAAAGCTAACCATCAGGGATTTGTCGTCGGTGAAAAAGTTTGGTTATACAATCCAAGAAGAACCAAGGGGCGTTCACTGAAACTACAGAAGTCATGGGAGGGACCATATAAAGTGGTGACACGGCTTAATGATCTGGTCTACCGTATACAGAAGAGTCCACAGGCAAAGATGAAAGTATTACATCTAGAAAGGCTAAGCCGTTATCAAGACAGTGAAGATACTTGATCGAGACGATCAAAACTTGGAAGGGGACAATGTAACAGACTTTCAAAAATGTGTTTTGGTTATAGAATTTTAGAGAGTTAGGATCATTTAATTTAGTTTGGTAATTTATTTAAATAATTTACCCTAATTTTTCCAAGTTCTTTCATCACTTTCGAAGGTTTCCGAAAACGCCCGAATTATCCATTAATAACTTTTATGCCATCATGTACTATAGAATTTTCACGATATTTCTCGAATATCATCATTCTTTACTATTCCACCATACTATAAAAGGGCGACGGTTAACCTCCGATCAGTTAGTACAGATACGACCTTTGTGCTGTAAACTTCGAGACATTGACAATTTAAGATTTTGCCGTTATTGTAACCATAGTTACGTTAAATTGTTAATAAAGGCATAAAAACGAAGGCACGAGTTTTTATACGAGGTGTTACGGAACAATACTAAAAAAATTTATAAAAATAAAGTATTAATTTTTAAGGGGGCCTTCCCTGAATAAAAAACAAACATAGTTGAATCTGCTCAAATCGACGAAATTCGTACAAATATGCGGTTTTGACAAAATTTTTCCTATTTTTAAGGGTTCCTTTGGGGGCAAAAATCAATTTCTATATAAAAAGAAAAAAATTGGTAAAAATAACTATTTGCTGTAATTTGTTTTAATTTTTAAGGGGTTTTCGGTGCAAAAATCAGAGAAATAGGTATTTTTTCATTTTTTTAGTGTGTTTTGGGGTTAAAAAATATTCAAAATTGTATCAAACACACTAAAAAAATTAAATTGGCCAAAAAAATATATAAAAATAAAATAATAATTTTTAAGGGGGCCTTCCTGAAAAATAATCAAACATAGTTGAATCTGCTCAAATCGACGAAATTCGTACAAATATGCGGTTTTGACATGATTTTTCCTATTTTTAAGGGTTCCTTTGTGGTGCAAAAATGAATTTTTATATAAAAAAATATTTTGGTTAAAATAACTATTTGCTAGAATTTTTAAAATTTTTAGGGGTTTTCGGTGGAAAAATCAGAAAAATGGGTATTTTTTTAGGGTGTTTTGGGGTAACAAAAAATTTAAAATTGTATCAAACATACTAAAAAAATTTACTTGGCTAAAAAAATTTATAAAAATTAAATAATAATTTTTAAGGTGGGCCATCTTTGAAAAAAAAATCAAACATAGTTGAATCTGCTCAAATCGATAAAATTCAACATTTGACAAGGGAGTCAAGGGGCGTGAGTTAAGTACTGATTCAATCTGAACTAACAAAGTATAAAATTGCTCAAAAGTCAACAAAGCATTACCCGCTACACGTTTTAAATGATGTTTGGTGGCTTTGACACCTGCCTCCCATAATCCACCAAAGTGGGGAGAGTAAGCAGGAATAAATGACCAAGATATTCCCTCGTTTTCGATGGATTCGGTCAAGGCTTTAGAATTTTCTTGCAAAAATTGGCCGAAACGCTTTAATTCCATATTAGCACCAACAAAATTAGTACCGTTGTCGGAAAACATTTGAGATGGTTTTCCACGACGTGCTATAAAACGTTTAAATGCTGCCATAAATGATTCCGTACTTAAGTTTAATACAAGTTCAAGATGAATAGCTTTAGTTACGAAACAAACAAATAAACTAATGTAGGCTTTGCTTACCTTACAACCTCGACCTTGTCTGTCTTTAATCAAAAAAGGTCCAGCATAATCCACACCTGTAGTGTAAAATGGGGGAGCTGGATTTACCCTACGATTAGGTAAATTTCCCATTAGTGGATTAAGCGGTTTTGGATTTACTTTAAAGCAAAGAAGGCACTGATGAAAAACTTGACGTGCTAAATTACGTCCTCCTAATGGCCAATAATGTTCGCGTATTGATGCTAATAAAAGCTGTGGCCCTGCGTGCAGAAGACGATTATGCTCTTCTTCAAATAGTAATTTAGTAAGCCTGTGTTTAGAACTCAGTAAAATTGGGTATTTTTGTCATATACAAAATTCGAATTTGCTAATCTACCTCCGACGCGTATAATGCCGTTATCATCTATAAAAGGGTTAAGCTTTCTCAAGTTACTTTTTGTATCTAATTTATATTGATTTTTAAAAGCAATTACGTCGTAATGAAAACTCTGTTCTTGGGCCATTCGGATTAGACAGGTAGAAGCATGAGAAATTTCTTCAGAACTTAAAGGATTAAAATTTCTTTTATGATTGGGCAAAGAATAATTTTTTATAAATCGCTTGCAATAGGCAACTATTCGCCTTAATCGGGAAAAACTAGAATACTTAGTAAAATCTATAACGGGCTCACTAATACAAACTTTTAGAGATGCTACATTTTTTCGTAATTCTGGCAAATTTTTATCAAACAGCTGAGATTTTGGCCAAGAACTTTCATTAAATTTTAACCAGCTTGGACCTGCCCAATAAATGTCAAGAGATGCTAAATCTCGAGGTGAAACGCCGCGTGAAACATGATCAGCTGGATTTTCTGAAGTTGGTACATGCCTCCAATCAGTAGAATTTGAAATGTCTTGTATTGCCGAAACCCGATTTGCCACAAAAACTTGCAAATTGTTAGTAGAAGTATTTACCCAACCCAAAACTATGGTTGAATCACTCCAATAAACCGTTCTTTCTACAGATACTTCCAACGAAACTTTCACTTTGTCTACTAGTTTTGCCAAGAGCAACGCGGCGGCTAGCTCCAAGCGAGGAATAGTCTGTAACTTTAAAGGCGCTACTTTTGATTTTGCACACATAAGCCGCACGAACATTCCACCATTTTTGTTCTCTGATTTTAAATACACGCATCCTCCATACGCACGCGTCGATGCATCGCAAAATCCGTGAATTTCAACTCGAACTGCATCTTTACATATTACTTGCCTGGTGATTTCTAAATTGTTTAATATGTGCAATTCATCCCGAAACTGTAACCACCTTGTGTGTAAGGACTGAGATAACGAATCATCCCAACCTAGTTTTTCAAGCCAAATGTCTCTAAGGATAATTTTCGCTAATATAATACAGCAATTTAAAGTCCGAGAGGATCAAAAATTTGAGAAATTTCGGATAAAACTGTGCGTTTAGTAACGGTTTTGCTAAAATTTGATCCGATATTGTATAAAAAGCAATCTTTTTTCCCATTCCAAATCATTCCGAGGGTCTTCGTATTTTCATGTACTCCCAAGTCGATAATATCCGTTTTTAATATTGTTTTAATACCCCCTAAAACCAATGAATTGTTAGAAACCCATTTTCTTAAATGAAAACCTGCAGAATTTAAAAGTTCTGAAACGTCATTGACGATAGATATGACTTCTGTAATGCTGTCAGCGCCTGACAACATATCATATACATAAAAATGATTTTTATAACATTTGCTGCAATAGGAGATTCTAATTCGTTTTCTACACCGACTTGATATAAACACCAAATAGCTAAATAAGCTGCGGACGAGGTACCGTACGTTATAGTATTTAATTCATATTTATCAATCGGCTTATCAGAACTATCGCGCCATAATATTCGCTGTAACGGTCTTTGTTCTTTAGTTACTTGACACATGCGATACATCTTTTCTACATCACCCGCTATAACAAAATTGTACTTTCTGTATCGTAAAAGATGTGTCAGAAGATCAGGTTGAATTGTTGGTCCTACCAATTGAATGTCATTAAATGAATAACCGCTACTAGATGCACAAGATGCATCAAAAACTACGCGTAACTTTGTCGTTAAACTACTATCTTTCAGTACACCATGATGTGGCATATAATACGTATATTGGGCCTGATCAGGTTCGCAAACTTTAGACATATGCCCTAACTCTTGATATTCACGAATAAACTTAAAATATTGCGTTTTAAAATCTGTGTCACGTTCAAATCTGCGTTCTAAAGTTAAAAGTCGTTTTTCTGCTGCATTGTAAGACTCTCCCAAATTTTCAATACTATGTTTAAATGGTATAGTGACTACAAAACGCCCTATATCATCACGTTTTATTGTTTTAAGAAAATGATCCTCACACAACTTTTCCTCGATAGACAACGGTTTAGAATTAGTGACTTCCTCTATTTCCCAGAAACGTGAGAGTTGCTTATCAATGCTTATATTGTTTACAAAATTACACTGTATGCTTTGCGATTGCTTTGACTCGACTGGACCGGATACTATCCAGCCAAACTTTGTTTTTTGTAAAAACGGACCGTTTCTGCCTAACTTAATCTGACCAACGCACATTATTTCCCAAAAACAATCGGCTCCCAAAAGCATGTCTATTTTGCCTGGCAAATGAAAGTTTTTATCTGCAAGTTTAATGTTATCTGGAATTTTAAGTTTTGCTTATCAATAATAACATTTGGTAAGTTACTAGTGATACTAGGGACGACTAAACAAGATACATTTAATAAAAAACCGTTTATCTGCGATTGAATCTGAACATTTACTCTAAACTTCACAAATGATTGCGCCTGATTTAAACCACATACTTGCAAATCAACAGGAGCGCAAGGAATGCCTAATTTGTTGCAAAAATTACCTGTCAAAAAACTGCTTTGTGATCCTGCATCTAACAACGCGCGAGCCAAAATTGGTTTATTGCATTTATCAAAAACCCGAACTAGGACCGTCGCGAGAAGCACTTGTTCAGTTTCTTTAGTACAATGTGACGATAAGTTAACGGTCTCTGGCGCAAGCTCTCTACTATGTTCATTATTTTCAACTGAATTTTTCGATTCGCTTGACTCAGGATGTAACAAAGTGTTATGACGCGCTTTACATTTTTGACAAGACCTAGAAAAACATTTTTTTGTCATATGTCCCGGTCTTAAACAATTAAAACAAAGACGTCTTTTTACAGCTTCGTCGCTTCTTTCTTTTACGTTTAATTTCGCAAAGTCTACACAATTTTGAATATAGTGCTCCTTTTTACAAAAGGAACAACTTGGTTTTGACGCTACAAATGTTTTATATTGTGAACTACCTGGGTATTTTTCCCTTACACCTTTAAAAAGTTTCCTATCGGTTTGATTTTGTTCTAATGATTCTAGTAAGTCAGCACGCGCTTTTAAGAAGTTTTTATGTCATCTAAAGAAGGTTTATCGAAAGACGCTTTTTCTTGTTCCCATTTTCGTAATGTAACGTAGTCTAGTTTGGTCGTAATTAAATGAATAACAAGTGTATCCCACGAATTTGTAGGCTCTTTTAGCAAGTTTAAGGCTCTTAGATGTTTTGATACACTATCGACCATTTTTCTTAACGCAACTGATGACTCTTTTTGTATTTTTTCTAAATTAAAAAGCGCTTTAACATGATTTTGTACTAAAATTCTACTATTATTATAACGATCGCATATTAATTCCCACGCTGACTCATAATTTGATTCACAAAACTCTAAACTTGCAATAATTTCTAATACTTGAGGCCCCAAAAAGCTCTTAAATAATGATACTTCTGTATATTTGAAAGCCCAGTATTTTTATGTATTAATGAATCAAAAGTATCTCTGAATTCTAACCATGTATTATAATCTCCGTTAAAAGTAGGTATCTTAATTTCTGGAAGTTTTAAGCAATTTACGTTTTTACTACCTGCAATGTGATACGATTGGTGGGATCTATGTGATGCTTTTGACTCGATTGATCCACCGCTACTATGACTATAAACCTTTGCAGGTTTGCTATTGCTAAGAAAAACTTTTGCTTTTCCCAAAACCCCGTAAAAATTCATCTCAAATGTTTCCCTTTCGATAAGCTGACTGTCAGCATTATCAGACAGCTCATCAATTTGCCTTTGAACGTCTTCAAACTCGTCTAAAGTAGTTTGCAAACGCTCAATCCGGCATTCTAACTCAAACAGTTTGTTGGCATCTTTAATAAAAGTATTAGGAAACTCTACTTCTAAATTCGAGATGAAATTTTTAAATATGGTAACCTTAGCCTTGACTGAACCCCTTTTCCTAACGAGTTTTTCTATTTCGGTCATTTTTCTTAAATAAAATTTGACAAAGAAACCAAATGTCAATAAGAACGCGTCTAAAATTTATTTATTTGGTAACAAATGCCCTATTAAACAAAAAATAAAACGACAAATTTTAAGAAAAATCGCTATTTCAAATAGAATTCAGTAACAAAACAACACAAATGAAATAGACCCACCTCGGTATCTGCTATTTTCTTTGCTTCGGGTCTGTTGCTTCAAATATTAACAATAAAGTTACCCGGTACGGTCCTGTCCCACTCCAACAACCAACAAAGACAGTGTCTACCCAGGCCTGGCCAACTTCTTATGAGAGCTGTCATTGCACCTGGCCAGATTTTTAAAGGGATTTAACGATATGTTGGTTGCCTATGCGCCCAGGTTCCAGATTTTATTTTAGTCGGTAAAACAGGAATCTGAAATTTTATACGTAGAAACCTGCAAGGAAAGGTAAAGTATCGATCGTTTTTATTTTCTTTGTCCTCGGCGCCGTCGCATTCATTACCGCCATTTTATCGTTTTTCTGTTTTAGGAAGCACCGACGCTTATCTTAATTCCTATTATTTTTTTAATTCTGCCTACTTCAAGTTGCCTTATTCATTAGAAAAAGGGCCAGAGTGTTAAAAAGTGTAAATTCATAGAAACCTGCAAGGAAAGGTAGAGTATCGATTGATCCGATCGTTTTTCTTGTCTTTGCCCTCGGCGCGGTCTCATTCGTTGTAGTAATTTTATAATTTTTTCTGTTTTAGAAATCACTGGGAAACACCGACGCTCGCCGACGCTTTTTTTTTCTTTTGCCTTACCAAATAACCAAGTAGGAAGCAGTAAAAATAATGTAAATTTAATATTATGTAAAGGAGACATAATTTGACCATGCAAGGTAAGTAAAATAATAATTGTATAATATATTAGACGCTCCATTTTATTTTATACTGTAGTATTTGCTTTCTGTTAAAATTCTGTAGAATTTGATTCCTGTTTGAATGTTGTGTGAACTTATTTCAACATATGGCAGTGTCAGCTAATATTGGGAGAATTAAATTTAGTTGTAAATACCCATCCTGTCGAAATTCTCATTTTATTATATTATAAGAATAAAATTTATGCACTTTAAACCGTTTAATTTCTTCATCGTTTTTAAACAAAAAAGGTATACTTTATTTGAATCGATATCTTGGACCGTTTTTCATAAAATCACATTTTAAGTCCAGACATCCAGCATTTTGTATGTAATAAAAATTCAATTTTTGTGCGAAAACCATTAAAATGTGATAAAATTATGAAAAGCAGTCTTTACTTGTATTATAAAGTTTAAAAGGCTCCCAAACACCATTTTCTTTTTTATCATATTACGACATTTATGACATACAAAATGCTGGTTTGTCTGGATTTAAAATGTGATTATATGAAAAACAGTCTCTAAGATATCGATTCAAATAACGTATACCTTTTTGTAGAAAAAGATAAAGGAATCAAATGGTCAAAGTAGAATGTTATTGCCACCTGTGTCAAAAATGCCTACATAAAATGAAAAAAAAGGCTCACCCCGCATAATCCTACTTACTGAACAGCCAACATATTTAATTGCCCAAATATTATTTGTACTGTGGCAACAATTTCAAACTTATAATTTAAATAGGTTTTTTCCCCAACGAAGCATGATAGAACTTTTTTTTATATGAAGTACTAACATTATTTTGGCTCACTTTATCACCCTATCATTTATGACCTCACCTTTCGGACACCATGTATATTTAAAATTATTAAAGTTTAGTATTCTATTTTCATTTTTATTTTTTTACCTAAATATTTTATTTTGCTTTTACAATATTAATTATACACATAATTATTGATAAATTGGTTTTATTTGTTTTGTAAATAAATTGCTTTTTTTTGTTAGTCTATTGTAGAAAAAAGTGCCCAATCATCCTTAGTATTCCCTTTTAAATGGGTAATATTTGTGCATGTGCATACAAGTTATGACTGGCCCTTTTTAAGATAGGCTGACATTCTATTATTACTCTAATAAGTAGTTTTAAGTGTTTTACTACTATTTTTTGTTTCATAAAACTACCTGAGTACCTGACTTGACATCCACAAGATTAGTGAGAAATGCACCTACTCGATCTGTGATACATACCTGATTGTGACAATCTTCCCAAATTGGAATGACCACCAGGCTGTGACTGCTTTTACTTAGATATAATTACCAAAGAGAATACCAAATTTAATTTTATTATTAGAATTTAAAATTTGTTTTATATTTTAATTATGTATAGAGAATAAAAGTTGTTTTATTTAGATATTAGATTTAATAACCAAAGAAAATACCAAATTTACTTTTATTATTAGAAATTAAAGTTTTTATTTATTTTAATGTAATTTTCTATGCTTTAACTTTGTTGTTATCTTATATTATTGTTTTATTTAGATATTAAATTTAATAACCAAAGAGAATACCAAATAATTTTGTTTTTTTAAATATCTTTTCATGAATGGTTTTTGATTTTAAGTTTTCTTTTTAATAATAAAAATGTAAAATATAAAACGAAAACCGTTTATTTTTTACTTTTTATTGTTAAAAATAAAACTTAATATCAAAATCTTTATGAAGATCAAATTTTAAAGATCATTTAAATATGGCGCCAGCCTTACAGATTCTGGTTAATTTATTAGTTCACAGATGGCGACACAAACAAAATCTACCAGGCTTTGCCTCCAAGGCCTAGTTAGTGTGCCAGGTACCAGGGTGCGTATTTTGACAGTTTTTAACTGTCTCAGCAGTGGCGCTGATTTAACACGGCAATCGGACTTCTCTAACTCTCTGTTTTGTGTGTCTACCTAGCAACGCGAGTCAGTCGAAAACAATTCTTGACACGCTTTACATCGGCTCAGACATTTTACTTAAATTTTGTTTAAAAAATTTGTATTTTAGTTAAAATAAATACCTTTACGTGAAATTCTTAAAATCTTTTACTCATTACACAACATTTGGTCCTTCGGCACGCATATTTAATGCAAAAAACCAGCAAAAACACAAAGAATTTTCCACTTAGTAACAGTGAAAACGCCACGGCGACCGAACATCCTTGAAATTGGCCAATCACGCAGCAGCGCGGGACAACGGAGCTCGAGCAGCGGCTTCCAGCGTTCCAGCAGCGGCAGCGAGTCCACACAGCCGTGGAGGAGAAATTCGTGTTTCTACGCGGAGATCTGCGATACAAATTTATAAAAATAAAATAATAATTTTTAGGGGGCCTTCCCTGAAAAAAAAATCAAACATAGTTGAATCTGCTCAAATCGACGAAATTCGTACAAATATGCGGTTTTGACAAGATTTTTCCTATTTTTAAGGGTTCCTTTGGGGGCAAAAATTAAATTTTATATAAAAAACATATCTTGGTTAAAATAACTATTTGCTAGAATTTTTTAAATTTTAATTGGGTTTTCGGTGGAAAAATCAGAAAAATAGGTATTTTTAATTTTTTGGGTTGTTTAGGGTTAAAAAAATTCAAAATTGTATCCATATACTAAAAAAAAATTTAGTTGTCCAAAAAGATTTATAAAAATAAAATAATAATTTTTAAGGGGGCCTTCTCTGAAAAAAAATCAAACATAGTTGAATCTGCTCAAATCGACGAAATTCGTACAAATATGCGGTTTTGACAAGATTTTCCCATTTTTAAGGGTTCCTTTGGGGGGCAAAAATTAATTTTT
Organism: Listronotus bonariensis; assembly: GCA_014170235.1. NCBI lineage: Eukaryota > Metazoa > Arthropoda > Insecta > Coleoptera > Curculionidae > Listronotus > Listronotus bonariensis. Next base: position 153,144 of record JACEGR010001189.1, read on the forward strand.
ATATAAAAAAAATATTTTGGTTAAAATAACTATTTGCTAGAATTTTATAATTTTTAAGGGGTTTCGGTGGAAAAATCAGAAAAATAGGTATTTTTATTTTTTTAGGGTGTTTTGGGGTCAAAAAAAAAATCTAAATTGTATCAAACATACTAAAAAAAAATCAAAATTGTATCAAACATACTAAAAAAAAAAATAAATAAATTGGCCAAAAAATTTATAAAAATAAAATAATAATTTTTAGGGGCCTTCCTGAAAAAAAAATCAAACAGTTAAATCTGCTCAAATCGACGAAATTTGGACAAGATTCAAGATTTTTCCTATTTTAAGGGTTCCTTTGGGAAGAAAAAATATTTTTTTATAAAAAATATTTTAGTTAAAATAACTATTTGCTAGAATTTTTTTATTTTTATGGGGTTTTTACGGTGTAAAAGTCAGAAATATAGGTATTTTTATTTTTTAGGGTGTTTTGAGGTTAAAAAAAAATTCAAAATTGTATAAAACATACTAAAAAAATTAAATTGGCCAAAAAAATTTATAAAAATAAAAGAATAATTTTTAAGGGGTGCCTTCCCTGAAAAAAAAATTAAACATAGTTGAATCTGCTCAAATCGACGAAATTCGTACAAATATGCGGTTTTGACAAGATTTTTCCTATTTTTAAGGGTTCCTTTGAGGGGCAAAAATTAATTTTTATATAAAAAAAATATTTTGGTTAAAATAACTATTTGCTAGAATTTTTTTAATTTTTAAGGGGTTTTCGGTGGAAAAATCATAAAAATAGGTATTTTTTTATTTTTTAGGGTGTATGTGTGTGGGTGGCCAAACTCAGAAAGCATCTTACAAGCAAGGTTTGAAGACTCAGAAGAAGGTGAAATCGTTTTAGTCGAACCAGTAGAAAATTGTCCGTTATACGCTAAAGGAATTCTACCAGCAAGAACTTTGGCGCAAACCAAAGGAAATATGGTATTTGTGAGAATGATGAACCTGAAAGATTTCCCTCAACAGGTTAAAATGGGTGACAAAATCGGTACCTGTCAACCTGCTGCTATGACAGTTACCTATCCCTGTACCACACCTGCAGGAGTCTCCACACGTAAACTACCTGATGCTCTACAAGACCTGGTGATTTCATCAAAATCCTTGTTAGACCCAGTCCAAGTATCAATGCTGGAAGAACTTTTAAGAAGAAATCAAGATGTTCTTCTTCTTTATCCGAAAAAGATTTGGGTAAAACCAGTGTAGTTCAACATCGAATAAACACTGGAGACGCATCACCGATAAAACAACCACCCAGAAGATATTCCTTTAGCCAAGAAAGGAGAAGTTGAAAAGTTACTTGAAGACATGCAAAATCAAGGCATCGTAGAACCATCCCGGAGCCCATGGTCATCTCCAGTAGTCCTAGTTAAAAAGAAAGATGGTTCCACCAGATTCTGTGTTGATTTCCGAAGACTGAATGACGTCACGAAGAAGGACAGTTTTCCACTACCAAGAATTGATGATACCCTGGACACACTTACGGGGTCAAAATGGTTTTCCACATTAGACTTAAAAAGTGGCTATTGGCAAGTAGAGCTTCATCCGGAAGACAAGGAAAAATCCGCTTTCTCGACCGGGACCGAACTGTGGCAATTTAATGTTATGCCCTTTAGACTATGCAATGCCCCTGCTACATTTGAACGTTTGATGGAGTTTACACTACGGGGACTAACTTGGAAAACATGCTTAGTATACCTGGATGACATAATAATTCTTGGAAAAACATTTGATGACCACCTGAAAAACGTTGAAGAGGTTTTTCAAAAGCTTAGATCCGCCCAGCTGAAGCTTAGCCCAAAGAAATGCCACCTGTTCCAGAAAGAAGTCAAGTACCTGGGGCATATAATTACAGAAGATGGAGTAAGAACCGATCCAGAGAAGACCGAAGCTATCCAGAACTGGCCTATACCAAAGAATAAGCATGAAATTAGAAGTTTCTCTGGGATTATTGTGCCTACTACAAAATCTAGCAAATAGTTATTTTAACCAAAAATATTTTTTTTATATAAAAATTAATTTTGCCCTCAAAGGAACCCTTCAAAATAGGAAAAAACTTGTAAAAACGCATATTTGTACGAATTTCGCCGATTTGAGCAGACTCAACTATGTTTGATTTTTTTTCAGGGAAGGCCCCTCTTAAAAATTATTATTTTATTTTTATAAATTTTTTTGGCCAATTTAATTTTTTTTTAGTATGTTTGATACAATTTTGATTTTTTTTAACCCCAAAACACACTAAAAAAATAAAAACTACCTATTTTTCTGATTTTTTCACCGAAAACCCCTTAAAAATTAATTTTTGCCCCCAAAGGAACCCTTAAAAATAGGAAAAATTTTGTCAAAACCGCATATTTGTACGAATTTCGTCGATTTGAGCAGATTCAACTATGTTTGTTTTTTTTTCAGGGAAGGCCCCCTTAAAAATTAATACTTTATTTTTATAAATTTTTTGGCTAATTTAATTTTTTTTTAGTATTGTTCCGTAACACCTCGTATAAAAACACGTGCCTTCGTTTTTATGCCTTTATTAACAATGTAACGTAACTATGGTTACAATAACGGCAAAATCTTAAATTGTCAATGTCTCGAAGTTTACAGCACAAAGGTCGTATCTGTACTAACTGATCGGAGGTTAACCGTCGCCCTTTTATAGTATGGTGGAAGAGTAAAGAATGATCTAGAATATTCGAGAAATATCGTGAAAATTCCATAGTACATGATGGCATAAAAGTTATTAATGGATAATTCGGGCGTTTTCGGAAACCTTCGAAAGTGATGAAAGAACTTGGAAAAATTAAGGTAAATTATTTAAATAAATTAACAAACTAAATTAAATGATCCTAACTCTCTAAAATTCTATAACCAAAACACATTTTTGAAAGTCTGTAACATTGCCCCCTTCCAAGTTTTGATCGTCTCGATCAAGTATCTTCACTGTCTTGATAACGGCTTAGCCTTTCTAGATGTACTACTTTCATCTTTGCCTGTGGACTCTTCTGTATACGGTACACCAGATCATTAAGCCGTGTCACCACTTTATATGGTCCCTCCCATGACTTCTGTAGTTTCAGTGAACGCCCCTTGGTTCTTCTTGGATTGTATAACCAAACTTTTTCACCGACGACAAATCCCTGATGGTTAGCTTTCAAGTCATAGCGGGATTTCATACGGTCACTTCCTTTTTGTAACTTGGTACGCACCTCTTCATGTATCCTCTGTAGCTGTTTACTTAGTTGACTTACATAGTCTTCTGCTGGTTCTTCATTGGTGGAAGGTCGTCCTGTAAGCAAGTCAACTGGAAGGCATATTTCCGCTCCGAAAATGACTTTAGCAGGTGTTTCGCCAGTAGTTTCGTGAATTGCGGAGCGGTATGCTAATAAAAACGGCTGTATACAGTTATCCCAGTCACTTTGTTGGTCATTTACTTTAATTTTCAGGTAGTTATCAAGTGTTCTGTTAAACCGCTCTACCATACCATCGGACTGGGGATGAAGAGGTGTTGTTCTTGTTTTATGGATTCCCAGGAGATTACAATGGTTCTTGAAAAGATCGGACTCAAAGTTTCTGCCTTGATCGGAATGTATTTCTCTAGGAACTCCATAGCGACAAATCCATTGTTGTTAATTTTCATGGGGGTTTTCGGTGGAAAATCAGAAAAATAGGTATTTTTTAATTTTTTGGGTTGTTTTAGGGTTAAAAAAATTCAAAATTGTATCCAATATACTAAAAAAATTTAGTTGTCCAAAAGATTTATAAAAATAAAATAATAATTTTTAAGGTGGGCCTTCTCTGAAAAAAAATCAAACATAGTTGAATCTGCTCAAATCGACGAAATTCGTACAAATATGCGGTTTTGACAAGATTTTTCCTATTTTTAAGGGTTCCTTTGGGGGCAAAAATTAATTTTTATATAAAAAAATATTTTGGTTAAAATAACTATTTGCTAGAATTTTTTAAATTTTTAAGGGGGTTTTCGGTGGAAAAATCAGAAAAATAGGTATTTTTTTATTTTTTAGGGTGTTTTGGGGTTAAAAAAATTCAAAATTGTATCAAACATACTAAAAAAAATTAAATTGGCCAAAAAAATTTATAAAAATAAAATAATAATTTTTAAGGGGGCCTTCCCTGAAAAAAAATCAAACATAGTTGAATCTGCTCAAATCGACGAAATTCGTACAAATATGCGGTTTTGACAAGATTTTTCCTATTTTTAAGGGTTCCTTTGAGGGGCAAAAATTAATTTTTATATAAAAAAAATATTTTGGTTAAAATAACTATTTGCTAGAATTTTTTTAATTTTTAAGGGGGTTTTCGGTGGAAAAATCAGAAAAATAGGTATTTTTAATTTTTTAGGGTGTTTTGGGGTTAAAAAAATTCAAAATTGTATCAAACATACTAAAAAAAAATTAAATTGGCCAAAAAATTTATAAAAATAAAATAATAATTTTTAAGGGGGGCCTTCCCTGAAAAAATAATCAAACATAGTTGAATCTGCTCAAATCGACGAAATTCGTACAAATATGCGGTTTTGACAAGATTTTTCCTATTTTTAAGGGTTCCTTTGGGGGCAAAAATTAATTTTTATATAAAAAAATATTTTGGTTAAAATAACTATTTGCTAGAATTTTTTTTAATTTTTAAGGGGGTTTTCGGTGGAAAAATCAGAAAAATAGGTATTTTTAAATTTTTTAGGGTGTTTTGGGGTTAAAAAAATTCAAAATTGTATCAAACATACTAAAAAAAATTAAATTGGCCAAAAAATTTATAAAAATAAAATAATAATTTTTAAGGGGGCCTTCCCTGAAAAAAAATCAAACATAGTTGAATCTGCTCAAATCGACGAAATTCGTACAAATATGCGGTTTTGACAAGATTTTTCCTATTTTTAAGGGTTCCTTTGGGGGCAAAAATTAATTTTTATATAAAAAAATATTTTGGTTAAAATAACTATTTGCTAGAATTTTTTTAATTTTTAAGGGGTTTTCGGTGGAAAAATCAGAAAAATAGGTATTTTTTATTTTTTAGGGTGTTTTGGGGTTAAAAAAATCAAAATTGTATCAAACATACTAAAAAAAATTAAATTGGCCAAAAAATTTATAAAAATAAAATAATAATTTTTAAGAGGGGCCTTCCCTGAAAAAAAATCAAACATAGTTGAATCTGCTCAAATCGACGAAATTCGTACAAATATGCGGTTTTGACAAGATTTTTCCTATTTTTAAGGGTTCCTTTGGGGGCAAAAATTAATTTTTATATAAAAAAATATTTTGGTTAAAATAACTATTTGCTAGAATTTTTTTAATTTTTAAGGGGTTTTCGGTGGAAAAATCAGAAAAATAGGTATTTTTATTTTTGGTGTTTTGGGGTTAAAAAAAAATCAAAAATTGTAACAAACATACTAAAAAAATTAAATTGGCTAAAAACATGTATAAAAATAAAATTTTAACCGAAATTTTTTTTTTTATAAAAATCATTTTGCCTCCCAAAGGAACCCTGAAAAATAAAAAAATCTTGTCAAAACCGCATATTTTTACGAATTTCGTCGATTTGAGCAGATTCAACCATGTTTGATTTTTTTTCAGGGAAGGTCTCCCTTAAAAATTACTATTTTATTTTTATAAATTTTTTGGCCAATTCAATTTTCGTTTTAGTATGTTTGATACAATTTTGAATTTTTTTAACCCCAAAACACCCTAAAAAATAAAAAATACCTATATTTCTGATATTTTCTGATTTCGTCGATTTGAGCAGATTCAACTATGTTTGATTTTTTTTCAGGGAAGGCCCACCTTAAAAATTATTATTTTATTTTTATAAATTTTTTGGCCAATTTAATTCTTTTTTAGTATGTTTGATACAATTTTGATTTTTTTTAACCCCAAAACACCCTAAAAAATAAAAATACCTATTTTCTGATTTTTCCACCGAAAACCCCCTTAAAAATTAAAAAAATTCTAGCAAATAGTTATTTTAACCAAAATATTTTTTTTATATAAAAATTAATTTTTGTTTCCCAAAGGAACCCTTAAAAATAGGAAAAATCTTGTCAAAACCGCATATTTGTACGAATTTCGTCGATTTGAGCAGATTCAACTATGTTTGATTTTTTCAGGGAAGGCCCCTTAAATTATTATTTTATTTTTATAATTTTTTTGGCCAATTAAATTTTTTTAGTATGTTTGATACAATTTTGAATTTTTTTAACCCCAAAACACCCTAAAAAATTAAAAATTACCTATTTTTCTGATTTTTCCACCGAAAACCCCCTTAAAAATTAAAACAAATTCCAGCAAATAGTTATTTTTACCAATTTTTTTCTTTTATATAGAAATTGATTTTTGCCCCCCAAAGGAACCCTTAAAAATAGGAAAATTTTGTCAAAACCGCATATTTGTACTGAATTTCGTCGATTTGAGCAGATTCAACTATGTTTGATTATCGCGCCCTACCATACCATCGGACTGGGGATGAAGAGGTGTTGTTCTTGTTTTATGGATTCCCAGGAGATTACAATGGTTCTTAAAAAGATCGGACTCAAAGTTTCTGCCTTGATCGGAATGTATTTCTCTAGGAACTCCATAGCGACAAATCCATTGTTGAAATAATACATCAGCAACAGTGATAGCTTCTTGATTTGGGATTGGGTAGACTTCTGGCCATTTACTGAAGTAATCCATCGCTACCAATATATAGCGATTCCCTGATTTACTAACTGGAAATGGCCCTGCTATGTCTATGGCAATTCTTTCAAAAGGTGCCCCTACATTGTATTGCTTCATCTTGCCATGGCTTCGTGTTTTCGGTCCCTTGCTGAAAGCGCAGTCCTTACACATTCTGCACCAGTCTTTTACGTCTGCACGACTTCCTAGCCAGTAGAACCTTTCTCGAACCTTTTCAAGAGTCTTCATAACTCCGAAATGGCCACCTCCTACACCATTATGCAAGGCTTGCAATACTTTAGGAATCCTTTTGGTTGGTAAGATTATCTGATGTTTATGGATTTTGCCGTCAGAACTTTCCCAGACCCTTTGTAATAGGCCATCTTTAATAACCAAAGAGTCCCATATGGCCCAGTACCCTTTATGTCTTGGAGACTTTGAAGCTATTTGCTGATATGGTGGCCTTTTCACATTTTCTGTCTTAAGTTTGACAATGTCTCCAAAATCTGGATCTTCTAGTTGTTCTTTTGCCAAGATCTTAGGGTCCCATTCTTGAGAGCACTGGATGCGTGTTCTTCGGCAGTGGAATTCATCGGGATTTTCTTGCTCTTCTCGTCTGCTGCAGTGTTTGCATTCGTCCGGGCAGGGTCGTCTTGATAGAGCGTCAGCATTCTTATGGTTCAGTCCTTTTCGATGTTCGATTTTAAAGTCGTATTCTTGAATACGTTGCAGCCATCGGGCTATCTGACCTTCAGGGTTCTTGAACTGAAGCAACCATTTAAGTGATGCATGATCCGTTCTTAGGTGGAATTTCTGGCCATACAGGTATTTATGAAAATGCTCCAAAGATTTGACAATAGCTAAAAGTTCTTTTCTAGTGACACAATAATTTCTTTCAGGTTTGGACAGAACTTTGCTAAAATAGGCTATAACTTTTTCTTGACCATCTTGAATCTGTGACAAAATTCCACCAATAGCAGTGTTGCTTGCATCAGTGTCCACAATAAATGTTTGATTTGGTTGTGGATATGACAACACCGGAGGATTGCAAAGGGCTTTCTTTAGGTGTACAAAAGCTGCTTGACAATCTTCAGTCCATTCATAGTTGTTTATTTTCCGTAAGACGATGTAATGGTCTCGCAATATCGGCAAACCCCTGTATGAACCGTCTGTAGTAGGTACACAATCCCAGAAAACTTCTAATTTCATGCTTATTCTTTGGTATAGGCCAGTTCTGGATAGCTTCGGTCTTCTCTGGATCGGTTCTTACTCCATCTTCTGTAATTATATGCCCCAGGTACTTGACTTCTTTCTGGAACAGGTGGCATTTCTTTGGGCTAAGCTTCAGCTGGGCGGATCTAAGCTTTTGAAAAACCTCTTCAACGTTTTTCAGGTGGTCATCAAATGTTTTTCGCTGAAATACGACTTTAAAATCGAACATCGAAAAGGACTGAACCATAAGAATGCTGACGCTCTATCAAGACGACCCTGCCCGGACGAATGCAAACACTGCAGCAGACGAGAAGAGCAAGAAAATCCCGATGAATTCCACTGCCGAAGAACACGCATCCAGTGCTCTCAAGAATGGGACCCTAAGATCTTGGCAAAAGAACAACTAGAAGATCCAGATTTTGGAGACATTGTCAAACTTAAGACAGAAAATGTGAAAAGGCCACCATATCAGCAAATAGCTTCAAAGTCTCCAAGACATAAAGGGTACTGGGCCATATGGGACTCTTTGGTTATTAAAGATGGCCTATTACAAAGGGTCTGGGAAAGTTCTGACGGCAAAATCCATAAACATCAGATAATCTTACCAACCAAAAGGATTCCTAAAGTATTGCAAGCCTTGCATAATGGTGTAGGAGGTGGCCATTTCGGAGTTATGAAGACTCTTGAAAAGGTTCGAGAAAGGTTCTACTGGCTAGGAAGTCGTGCAGACGTAAAAGACTGGTGCAGAATGTGTAAGGACTGCGCTTTCAGCAAGGGACCGAAAACACGAAGCCATGGCAAGATGAAGCAATACAATGTAGGGGCACCTTTTGAAAGAATTGCCATAGACATAGCAGGGCCATTTCCAGTTAGTAAATCAGGGAATCGCTATATATTGGTAGCGATGGATTACTTCAGTAAATGGCCAGAAGTCTACCCAATCCCAAATCAAGAAGCTATCACTGTTGCTGATGTATTATTTCAACAATGGATTTGTCGCTATGGAGTTCCTAGAGAAATACATTCCGATCAAGGCAGAAACTTTGAGTCCGATCTTTTTAAGAACCATTGTAATCTCCTGGGAATCCATAAAACAAGAACAACACCTCTTCATCCCCAGTCCGATGGTATGGTAGAGCGCGATGATCAAACATAGTTGAATCTGCTCAAATCGACGAAATTCGTTCAAATATGCGGTTTTGACAAAATTTTTCCTATTTTTAAGGGTTCCTTTGGGGGCAAAAATCAATTTCTATATAAAAAGAAAAAATTGGTAAAAATAACTATTTGCTGGAATTTGTTTTAATTTTTAAGGGGTTTTCGGTGCAAAAATCAGAAAAATAGGTATTTTTTAATTTTTTTAGAATGTTTTGGGGTTAAAAAAATTCAAAATTGTATCAAACACACTAAAAAAAATTAAATTAGCCAAAAAATATATAAAAATAAAATAATAATTTTTAAGGGGGCCTTCCCTGAAAAAATAATCAAACATAGTTGAATCTGCTCAAATCGACGAAATTCGTACAAATATGCGGTTTTGACAAGATTTTTTCCATTTTTAAGGGTTCCTTTAGGGGCAAAAATTAACTTTTATATATAAAAAATATTTTGTTTAAAATAACTATTTGCTAGAATTTTTTTAATTTTTAAGGGGGTTTTCGGTGGAAAAATGAGAAAATAGTTTTTTTTTTTTATTTTTAGGGTGTTTTAGGGTTAAATTGTATCAAACATACTAAGAAAAAATTAAATTAGCCAAAAAAATTTATAAAAAAATAAAATAATAGTTTTCGGTGGAAAAAATCAGAAAAATAAGTATTTTTTAGGGTGTTTTGGGGTTAAATTGTATCAAACATACTAAAAATAAATTAAATTTGCCAAAAAAATTTATAAAAATAAAATAATAATTTTTATAGGGGGCCTTCCCTGAAAAAATAATCAAACATAGTTGAATCTGCTCAAATCGAGGAAATTCGTACAAATATGCGGTTTTGACAAAATTTTTCCTATTTTTAAGGGTTCCTTTGGGGGCAAAATCAATTTCTATATAAAAAGAAAAAAATTGGTAAAAATAACTATTTGCTGGAATTTGTTTTAATTTTTAAGGGGTTTTCGGTGCAAAAATCAGAAAAATAGGTATTTTTTAATTTTTTAGAATGTTTTGGGGTTACAAAAATCAAAATTGTATCAAACACAATAAAGAAAAATTTAATTAGCAAAAAAATATATAAAAATAAAATAATAATTTTTAATGGGGGCCTTCCCTGAAAAAATAATCAAACATAGTTGAATATGATCAAATCGACGAAATTCGTACAAATATGCGGTTTTGACAAGATTTTTTCTATTTTTAAGGGTTCCTTTGCGGAAACAAAAATTAATTTTAATATAAAAAAATATTTTGGTTTAAATAACTATTTGCTAGAATTTTTTTAATTTTTAAGAGGGTTTTCGGTGGAAAAATCAGAAAAATAGGTATTTTTTATTTTTTAGGGTGGTTTGGGGTTAAAAAAATTCAAAATTGTATCAAACATACTAAAAAAAAATTAAAATTGGCCAAAAAATTTATAAAAATAAAATAATAATTTTTAAGTTGGGCCTTCCCTGAAAAAAAATCAAACATAGTTGAATCTGCTCAAATCGACGAAATTCGTACAAATATGCGGTTTTGACAAGATTTTTTCCATTTTTAAGGGTTCCTTTGGGGAGCAAAAATTAATTTTTATATAAAAAAATATTTTGTTTAAAATAACTATTTGCTAGAATTTTTTTTTTAAGGGGGTTTTCGGTGAAAAAATGAGAAAAATAGGTTTTTTTATTTTTAGGAGTGTTTTAGGGTTAAATTGTATCAAACGTACTAAAAAAATTAAATTAGCCAAAAAAATTTATAAAAATAAAATAATAGTTTTCGGTGGAAAAATCAGAAAAATAAGTATTTTTTAGGGTGTTTTGGGGTTAAATTGTATCAAACATACTAAAAATAAATTAAATTTGCCAAAAAAATTTATAAAAATAAAATAATAATTTTTAAGGGGGCCTTCCCTGAAAAAAAATCAAACATAGTTGAATCTGCTCAAATCGACGAAATTCGTACAAATATGCGGTTTTGACAAAATTTTTCCTATTTTTAAGGGTTCCTTTGGGAGGCAAAATCAATTTCTATATAAAAAGAAAAAAATTGGTAAAAATAACTATTTGCTGGAATTTGTTTTAATTTTAAGGGGTTTTCGGTGCAAAAATCAGAAAAATAGGTATTTTTTAATTTTTTCAGAATGTTTTGGGGTTAAAAAAATTCAAAATTGTATCAAACACAATAAAGAAAAAATTTAATTAGCCAAAAAAATATATAAAAATAAAATAATAATTTTTAATGGGGACATTCCAAAATGAAAAAATAATCAAACATAGTTGAATATGATCAAATCGACGAAATTCGTACAAATATGCGGTTTTGACAAGATTTTTTCTATTTTTAAGGGTTCCTTTGGGAAACAAAAATTAATTTTATATATAAAAAAATATTTTGGTTTAAATAACTATTTGCTAGAATTTTTTTTAATTTTTAAGAGGGTTTTCGGTGGAAAAATCAGAAAAATAGGTATTTTTTATTTTTAGGGTGTTTTAGGGTAAAAAATCAAAATTGTATCAAACATACTAAAAAAAAAAATTAAATTAGCCAAAAAAATTTATAAAAATAAAATGATAGTTTTCGGTGGAAAAAATCAGAAAAATAAGTATTTTTTAGGGTGTTTTGGGGTTAAATTGTATCAAACATACTAAAAATAAATTAAATTTGCAAAAAAATTATAAAAATAAAATAATAATTTTTTAAGGGGCCTTCCCTGAAAAAAAATCAAACATAGTTGAATCTGCTCAAATCGACGAAATTCGTACAAATATGCGGTTTTGACAAGATTTTTCCTATTTTTAAGGGTTCCTTTGAGGGGCAAAAATTAATTTTTATATAAAAAAATATTTTGGTTAAAATAACTATTTGCTAGAATTTTTTTAATTTTTAAGGGGCTTTCGGTGGAAAAATCATAAAAATAGGTATTTTTTTATTTTTTAGGGTGTATGTGTGTGGTGGCCAAACTCAGAAAGCATCTTACAAGCAAGGTTTGAAGACTCAGAAGAAGGTGAAATCGTTTTAGTCGAACCAGTAGAAAATTGTCCGTTATACGCTAAAGGAATTCTACCAGCAAGAACTTTGGCGCAAACCAAAGGAAATATGGTATTTGTGAGAATGATGAACCTGAAAGATTTCCCTTAACAGGTTAAAATGGGTGACAAAATCGGTACCTGTCAACCTGCTGCTATGACAGTTACCTATCCCTGTACCACACCTGCAGGAGTCTCCACACGTAAACTACCTGATGCTCTACAAGACCTGGTGATTTCATCAAAATCCTTGTTAGACCCAGTCCAAGTATCAATGCTGGAAGAACTTTTAAGAAGAAATCAAGATGTTCTTCTTCTTTATCCGAAAAAGATTTGGGTAAAACCAGTGTAGTTCAACATCGAATAAACACTGGAGACGCATCACCGATAAAACAACCACCCAGAAGATATTCCTTTAGCCAAGAAAGGAGAAGTTGAAAAGTTACTTGAAGACATGCAAAATCAAGGCATCGTAGAACCATCCCGGAGCCCATGGTCATCTCCAGTAGTCCTAGTTAAAAAGAAAGATGGTTCCACCAGATTCTGTGTTGATTTCCGGAGACTGAATGACGTCACGAAGGACAGTTTTCCACTACCAAGAATTGATGATACCCTGGACACACTTACGGGGTCAAAATGGTTTTCCACATTAGACTTAAAAAGTGGCTATTGGCAAGTAGAGCTTCATCCGGAAGACAAGGAAAAATCCGCTTTCTCGACCGGGACCGAACTGTGGCAATTTAATGTTATGCCCTTTAGACTATGCAATGCCCCTGCTACATTTGAACGTTTGATGGAGTTTACACTACGGGGACTAACTTGGAAAACATGCTTAGTATACCTGGATGACATAATAATTCTTGGAAAAACATTTGATGACCACCTGAAAAACGTTGAAGAGGTTTTCAAAAGCTTAGATCCGCCCAGCTGAAGCTTAGCCCAAAGAAATGCCACCTGTTCCAGAAAGAAGTCAAGTACCTGGGGCATATAATTACAGAAGATGGAGTAAGAACCGATCCAGAGAAGACCGAAGCTATCCAGAACTGGCCTATACCAAAGAATAAGCATGAAATTAGAAGTTTTCTGGGATTGTGTACCTACTACAGACGGTTCATACAGGGGTTTGCCGATATTGCGAGACCATTACATCGTCTTACGGAAAATAAACAACTATGAATGGACTGAAGATTGTCAAGCAGCTTTTGTACACCTAAAGAAAGCCCTTTGCAATCCTCCGGTGTTGTCATATCCACAACCAAATCAAACATTTATTGTGGACACTGATGCAAGCAACACTGCTATTGGTGGAATTTTGTCACAGATTCAAGATGGTCAAGAAAAAGTTATAGCCTATTTTAGCAAAGTTCTGTCCAAACCTGAAAGAAATTATTGTGTCACTAGAAAAGAACTTTTAGCTATTGTCAAATCTTTGGAGCATTTTCATAAATACCTGTATGGCCAGAAATTCCACCTAAGAACGGATCATGCATCACTTAAATGGTTGCTTCAGTTCAAGAACCCTGAAGGTCAGATAGCCCGATGGCTGCAACGTATTCAAGAATACGACTTTAAAATCGAACATCGAAAAGGACTGAACCATAAGAATGCTGACGCTCTATCAAGACGACCCTGCCCGGACGAATGCAAACACTGCAGCAGACGAGAAGAGCAAGAAAATCCCGATGAATTCCACTGCCGAAGAACACGCATCCAGTGCTCTCAAGAATGGGACCCTAAGATCTTGGCAAAAGAACAACTAGAAGATCCAGATTTTGGAGACATTGTCAAACTTAAGACAGAAAATGTGAAAAGGCCACCATATCAGCAAATAGCTTCAAAGTCTCCAAGACATAAAGGGTACTGGGCCATATGGGACTCTTTGGTTATTAAAGATGGCCTATTACAAAGGGTCTGGGAAAGTTCTGACGGCAAAATCCATAAACATCAGATAATCTTACCAACCAAAAGGATTCCTAAAGTATTGCAAGCCTTGCATAATGGTGTAGGAGGTGGCCATTTCGGAGTTATGAAGACTCTTGAAAAGGTTCGAGAAAGGTTCTACTGGCTAGGAAGTCGTGCAGACGTAAAAGACTGGTGCAGAATGTGTAAGGACTGCGCTTTCAGCAAGGGACCGAAAACACGAAGCCATGGCAAGATGAAGCAATACAATGTAGGGGCACCTTTTGAAAGAATTGCCATAGACATAGCAGGGCCATTTCCAGTTAGTAAATCAGGGAATCGCTATATATTGGTAGCGATGGATTACTTCAGTAAATGGCCAGAAGTCTACCCAATCCCAAATCAAGAAGCTATCACTGTTGCTGATGTATTATTTCAACAATGGATTTGTCGCTATGGAGTTCCTAGAGAAATACATTCCGATCAAGGCAGAAACTTTGAGTCCGATCTTTTTAAGAACCATTGTAATCTCCTGGGAATCCATAAAACAAGAACAACACCTCTTCATCCCCAGTCCGATGGTATGGTAGAGCGGTTTAACAGAACACTTGATAACTACCTGAAAATTAAAGTAAATGACCAACAAAGTGACTGGGATAACTGTATACAGCCGTTTTTATTAGCATACCGCTCCGCAATTCACGAAACTACTGGCGAAACACCTGCTAAAGTCATTTTCGGAGCGGAAATATGCCTTCCAGTTGACTTGCTTACAGGACGACCTTCCACCAATGAAGAACCAGCAGAAGACTATGTAAGTCAACTAAGTAAACAGCTACAGAGGATACATGAAGAGGTGCGTACCAAGTTACAAAAGGAAGTGACCGTATGAAATCCCGCTATGACTTGAAAGCTAACCATCAGGGATTTGTCGTCGGTGAAAAAGTTTGGTTATACAATCCAAGAAGAACCAAGGGGCGTTCACTGAAACTACAGAAGTCATGGGAGGGACCATATAAAGTGGTGACACGGCTTAATGATCTGGTGTACCGTATACAGAAGAGTCCACAGGCAAAGATGAAAGTAGTACATCTAGAAAGGCTAAGCCGTTATCAAGACAGTGAAGATACTTGATCGAGACGATCAAAACTTGGAAGGGGCAATGTTACAGACTTTCAAAAATGTGTTTTGGTTATAGAATTTTAGAGAGTTAGGATCATTTAATTTAGTTTGTTAATTTATTTAAATAATTTACCTTAATTTTTCCAAGTTCTTTCATCACTTTCGAAGGTTTCCGAAAACGCCCGAATTATCCATTAATAACTTTTATGCCATCATGTACTATGGAATTTTCACGATATTTCTCGAATATCATCATTCTTTACTATTCCACCATACTATAAAAGGGCGACGGTTAACCTCCGATCAGTTAGTACAGATACGACCTTTGTGCTGTAAACTTCGAGACATTGACAATTTAAGATTTTGCCGTTATTGTAACCATAGTTACGTTACATTGTTAATAAAGGCATAAAAACGAAGGCACGTGTTTTTATACGAGGTGTTACGGAACAATACTAAAAAAAATTAAATTAGCCAAAAAAATTTATAAAAATAAAGTATTAATTTTTAAGGGGGCCTTCCCTGAAAAAAAAACAAACATAGTTGAATCTGCTCAAATCGACGAAATTCGTACAAATATGCGGTTTTGACAAAATTTTTCCTATTTTTAAGGGTTCCTTTGGGGGCAAAAATCAATTTCTATATAAAAAGAAAAAATTGGTAAAAATAACTATTTGCTGGAATTTGTTTTAATTTTTAAGGGGTTTTCGGTGCAAAAATCAGAAAAATAGGTATTTTTAATTTTTTAGGGTGTTTTGGGGTTAAAAAATATTCAAAATTGTATCAAACACACTAAAAAAAATTAAATTGGCCAAAAAATATATAAAAATAAAATAATAATTTTTAAGGGGGCCTTCCCTGAAAAAATAATCAAACATAGTTGAATCTGCTCAAATCGACGAAATTCGTACAAATATGCGGT
Source organism: Listronotus bonariensis (assembly GCA_014170235.1). Classification (NCBI taxonomy): domain Eukaryota; kingdom Metazoa; phylum Arthropoda; class Insecta; order Coleoptera; family Curculionidae; genus Listronotus; species Listronotus bonariensis. The sequence continues at coordinate 169,152 of JACEGR010001189.1, forward strand.
TTTGAAAAGATTTTTCCTATTTTTAAGGGTTCCTTTGGGAAACAAAAATTAAGTTTTATATAAAAAAATATTTTGGTTAAAATAACTATTTGCTAGAATTTTTTAATTTTTAAGGGGGTTTTCGGTGGAAAAATCAGAAAAATAGGTATTTTTTTATTTTTTAGGGTGTTTTGGGGTTAAAAAAAATCAAAATTGTATCAAACATACTAAAAAAATTAAATTGGCCAAAAAAATTTATAAAAATAAAATAATAATTTTTAAGGGGGCCTTCCCTGAAAAAATAATCAAACATAGTTGAATCTGCTCAAATCGACGAAATTCGTACAAATATGCGGTTTTGACCAAATTTTTCCTATTTTTAAGGGTTTCTTTGGGGGCAAAAATCAATTTCTATATAAAAAGAAAAAAATTGGTAAAAATAACTATTTGCTGGAATTTGTTTTAATTTTTAAGGGGTTTTCGGTGCAAAAATCAGAAAAATAGGTATTTTTAAATTTTTTAGGGTGTTTTGGGGTTAAAAAATATTCAAAATTGTATCAAACACACTAAAAAAATTAAATTGGCCAAAAAAATATATAAAAATAAAATAATAATTTTTAAGGGGGCCTTCCCTGAAAAAATAATCAAACATAGTTGAGTCTGCTCAAATCAACGAAATTCGTACAAATATGCGGTTTTGAAAAGATTTTTCCTATTTTTAAGGGTTCCTTTGGGAAACAAAATTAAGTTTTATATAAAAAAATATTTTGGTTAAAATAACTATTTGCAAGAATTTTTTTTAATTTTTAAGGGGTTTTCGGTGGAATAATCAGAAAAATAGGTATTTTTTATTTTTAGGGTGTTTTAGGGTTAAAAAAATCAAAATTGTATCAAACATACTAAAAAAAAATAAATTGGCCAAAAAATTTCTAAAAATAAAATAATAATTTTTAAGGGGGCCTTCCCTGAAAAAATAATCAAACATAGTTGAATCTGCTCAAATCGACGAAATTCGTACAAATATGCGGTTTTGACAAAATTTTTCCTATTTTTAAGGGTTCCTTTGGGGGCAAAAATCAATTTCTATATAAAAAGAAAAAAATTGGTAAAAATAACTATTTGCTGGAATTTGTTTTAATTTTAAGGGGGTTTTCGGTGCAAAAATCAGAAAAATAGGTATTTTTTAATTTTTTTAGGGTGTTTTGGGTTAAAAAGATTAAAATTGTATCAAACATACTAAAAAAATTAAATTAGCCAAAAAAATTTATAAAAATAAAATAATAATTTTTAAGGGGGCCTTCCCTGAAAAAATAATCAAGGATAGTTGAATCTGCTCAAATCGACGAAATTCGTACAAATATGCGGCTTTGACCAAATTTTTCCTATTTTTAAGGGTTCCCTTTGGGGGCAAAAATCAATTTCTATATAAAAAGAAAAAAATTGAGTAAAAATAACTATTTGCTGGAATTTGTTTTAATTTTTAAGGGGTTTTCGGTGCAAAAATCAGAAAAATAGGTATTTTTAATTTTTAGGGTGTTTTGGGTGTTATAAAATTGTATCAAACATACTAAAAAAAAAATTAAATTAGCCAAAAAATTATATAAAAATAAAATAATAATTTTTAAGGAGGGCCTTCCCTGAAAAAATAATCAAGGATAGTTGAGTCTGCTCAAATCGACGAAATTCGTACAAATATGCGGTTTTGACCAAATTTTTCCTAATTTTAAGGGTTCCTATTGGGGGCAAAAATCAATTTCTATATAAAAAGAAAAAATTGGTAAAAATAACTATTTGCTGGAATTTGTTTTAATTTTAAGGGGTTTTGGTGCAAAAATCAGAAACATAGGTATTTTTTAATTTTTAGGGGTGTTTTGGGGTTAAAAAATATTCAAAATTGTATCAAACACACTAAAAAAAAAATTAAATTGGCCAAAAAAATATATAAAAATAAAATTATAATTTTTAAGGGGGGCCTTCCTGAAAAAATAATCAAACATAGTTGAATCTGCTCAAATCGACGAAATTCGTACAAATATGCGGTTTTGAAAAGATTTTTCCTATTTTTAAGGGTTCCTTTGGGAGACGAAAATTAAGTTTTATATAAAAAAATATTTTGGTTAAAAATAACTATTTGCTAGAATTTTTTTAATTTTTAAGGGGTTTTCGGTGGAAAAATCAGAAAGATAGGTATTTTTTTATTTTTTAAGGGTGTTTTGGGGTTAAAAAAATCAAAATTGTATCAAACATACTAAAAAAAAAAAATTAAATTGGCCAAAAAATTTATAAAAATAAAATAATAATTTTTAAGGGGGCCTTCCCTGAAAAAATAATCAAACATAGTTGAATCTGCTCAAATCGACGAAATTCGTACAAATATGCGGTTTTGACAAAATTTTTCCTATTTTTAAGGGTTCCTTTGGGGGCAAAAATCAATTTCTATATAAAAAGAAAAAAATTGGTAAAAATAACTATTTGCTGGAATTTGTTTTAATTTTTAAGGGGTTTTCGGTGCAAAAATCAGAAAAATAGGTATTTTTTAATTTTTTAGGGTGTTTTGGGGTTAAAAAATATTCAAAATTGTATCAAACACACTAAAAAAAATTAAATTGGCCAAAAAATATATAAAAATAAAATAATAATTTTTAAGGGGGCCTTCCCTGAAAAAATAATCAAACATAGTTGAATCTGCTCAAATCGACGAAATTCGTACAAATATGCGGTTTTGAAAAGATTTTTCCTATTTTTAAGGGTTCCTTTGGGAAACAAAAATTAAGTTTTATTTAAAAAAATATTTTGGTTAAAATAACTATTTGCTAGAATTTTTTTAATTTTTAAGGGGGTTTTCGGTGGAAAAATAATAAAAATAGGTATTTTTTTATTTTTTTAGGGTGTATGTGTGTGGGTGGCCAAACTCATAAAGCATCTTACAAGCAAGGTTTGAAGACTCAGAAGAAGGTGAAATCGTTTTAGTCGAACCAGTAGAAAATTGTCCGTTATACGCTAAAGGAATTCTACCAGCAAGAACTTTGGCGCAAACCAAAGGAAATATGGTATTTGTGAGAATGATGAACCTGAAAGATTTCCCTTAACAGGTTAAAATGGGTGACAAAATCGGTACCTGTCAACCTGCTGCTATGACAGTTACCTATCCCTGTACCACACCTGCAGGAGTCTCCACACGTAAACTACCTGATGCTCTACAAGACCTGGTGATTTCATCAAAATCCTTGTTAGACCCAGTCCAAGTATCAATGCTGGAAGAACTTTTAAGAAGAAATCAAGATGTTCTTCTTCTTTATCCGAAAAAGATTTGGGTAAAACCAGTGTAGTTCAACATCGAATAAACACTGGAGACGCATCACCGATAAAACAACCACCCAGAAGATATTCCTTTAGCCAAGAAAGGAGAAGTTGAAAAGTTACTTGAAGACATGCAAAATCAAGGCATCGTAGAACCATCCCGGAGCCCATGGTCATCTCCAGTAGTCCTAGTTAAAAAGAAAGATGGTTCCACCAGATTCTGTGTTGATTTCCGGAGACTGAATGACGTCACGAAGGACAGTTTTCCACTACCAAGAATTGATGATACCCTGGACACACTTACGGGGTCAAAATGGTTTTCCACATTAGACTTAAAAAGTGGCTATTGGCAAGTAGAGCTTCATCCGGAAGACAAGGAAAAATCCGCTTTCTCGACCGGGACCGAACTGTGGCAATTTAATGTTATGCCCTTTAGACTATGCAATGCCCCTGCTACATTTGAACGTTTGATGGAGTTTACACTACGGGGACTAACTTGGAAAACATGCTTAGTATACCTGGATGACATAATAATTCTTGGAAAAACATTTGATGACCACCTGAAAAACGTTGAAGAGGTTTTTCAAAAGCTTAGATCCGCCCAGCTGAAGCTTAGCCCAAAGAAATGCCACCTGTTCCAGAAAGAAGTCAAGTACCTGGGGCATATAATTACAGAAGATGGAGTAAGAACCGATCCAGAGAAGACCGAAGCTATCCAGAACTGGCCTATACCAAAGAATAAGCATGAAATTAGAAGTTTTCTGGGATTGTGTACCTACTACAGACGGTTCATACAGGGGTTTGCCGATATTGCGAGACCATTACATCGTCTTACGGAAAATAAACAACTATGAATGGACTGAAGATTGTCAAGCAGCTTTTGTACACCTAAAGAAAGCCCTTTGCAATCCTCCGGTGTTGTCATATCCACAACCAAATCAAACATTTATTGTGGACACTGATGCAAGCAACACTGCTATTGGTGGAATTTTGTCACAGATTCAAGATGGTCAAGAAAAAGTTATAGCCTATTTTAGCAAAGTTCTGTCCAAACCTGAAAGAAATTATTGTGTCACTAGAAAAGAACTTTTAGCTATTGTCAAATCTTTGGAGCATTTTCATAAATACCTGTATGGCCAGAAATTCCACCTAAGAACGGATCATGCATCACTTAAATGGTTGCTTCAGTTCAAGAACCCTGAAGGTCAGATAGCCCGATGGCTGCAACGTATTCAAGAATACGACTTTAAAATCGAACATCGAAAAGGACTGAACCATAAGAATGCTGACGCTCTATCAAGACGACCCTGCCCGGACGAATGCAAACACTGCAGCAGACGAGAAGAGCAAGAAAATCCCGATGAATTCCACTGCCGAAGAACACGCATCCAGTGCTCTCAAGAATGGGACCCTAAGATCTTGGCAAAAGAACAACTAGAAGATCCAGATTTTGGAGACATTGTCAAACTTAAGACAGAAAATGTGAAAAGGCCACCATATCAGCAAATAGCTTCAAAGTCTCCAAGACATAAAGGGTACTGGGCCATATGGGACTCTTTGGTTATTAAAGATGGCCTATTACAAAGGGTCTGGGAAAGTTCTGACGGCAAAATCCATAAACATCAGATAATCTTACCAACCAAAAGGATTCCTAAAGTATTGCAAGCCTTGCATAATGGTGTAGGAGGTGGCCATTTCGGAGTTATGAAGACTCTTGAAAAGGTTCGAGAAAGGTTCTACTGGCTAGGAAGTCGTGCAGACGTAAAAGACTGGTGCAGAATGTGTAAGGACTGCGCTTTCAGCAAGGGACCGAAAACACGAAGCCATGGCAAGATGAAGCAATACAATGTAGGGGCACCTTTTGAAAGAATTGCCATAGACATAGCAGGGCCATTTCCAGTTAGTAAATCAGGGAATCGCTATATATTGGTAGCGATGGATTACTTCAGTAAATGGCCAGAAGTCTACCCAATCCCAAATCAAGAAGCTATCACTGTTGCTGATGTATTATTTCAACAATGGATTTGTCGCTATGGAGTTCCTAGAGAAATACATTCCGATCAAGGCAGAAACTTTGAGTCCGATCTTTTTAAGAACCATTGTAATCTCCTGGGAATCCATAAAACAAGAACAACACCTCTTCATCCCCAGTCCGATGTTATGGTAGAGCGCGATAATCAAACATAGTTGAATCTGCTCAAATCGACGAAATTCGTACAAATATGCGGTTTTGACAAAATTTTTCCTATTTTTAAGGGTTCCTTTGGGGGCAAAAATCAATTTCTATATAAAAAGAAAAAATTGGTAAAAATAACTATTTGCTGGTAATTCTGGTTAGTTGTTTTAATTTTTAAGGGGGTTTCGGTGCAAAAATCAGAAAAATAGGTATTTTTAATTTTTTAGAATGTTTTGGGGTTAAAAAAATTCAAAATTGTATCAAACACAATAAAAAAAATTAAATTAGCCAAAAAATATATAAAAATAAAATAATAATTTTTAAGAGGGGCCTTCCCTGAAAAAATAATCAAACATAGTTGAATATGATCAAATCGACGAAATTCGTACAAATATGCGGTTTTGACAAGATTTTTCCTATTTTTAAGGGTTCACTTTGGGAAACAAAAATTAATTTTTATATAAAAAATATTTTGGTTAAAATTACTATTTGCTAGAATTTTTTTAATTTTTAAGAGGGTTTTCGGTGGAAAAATCAGAAAAATTAGCTATTTTTTTATTTTTTAGGGTGGTTTGGGGTTAAAAAAATCAAAATTGTATCAAACATACTAAAAAAAAATTAAATTGGCCAAAAAATTTATAAAAATAAAATAATAATTTTTAAGTTGGGCCTTTCCTGAAAAAAAAATCAAACATAGTTGAATCTGCTCAAATCGACGAAATTCGAACAAATATGCGGTTTTGACAAGATTTTTCCATTTTTAAGGGTTCCTTTGGGGGCAAAAATTAATTTCTATATAAAATGAAAAAAATTGGTAAAAATAACTATTTGCTGGAATTTGGTTTAATTTTTAAGGGGGTTTTCGGTGCAAAAATCAGAAAACTAGTTATTCTTTTTTAGGGTGTTTTGGAGTTAAAAAAATTCAAAATTGTATCAAACATACTAAAAAAATTAAATTGGCCAAAAAATGTATAAAAATAAAATAATAATTTTTAAGGGGCCTTCCCTGAAAAAATAATCAAACATAGTTAAATCTGCTCAAATCGACGAAATTTGTACAAATATGCGGTTTTGACAAAATTTTTCCTATTTTTAAGGGTTCCTTTGGGGGCAAAAATCAATTTCTATATAAAAAGAAAAAAATTGGTAAAAATAACTATTTGCTGGAATTTGTTTTAATTTTTAAGGGGTTTTCGGTGCAAAAATCAGAAAAATAGGTATTTTTTAATTTTTTTAGGATGTTTTGGGGTTAAAAAATATTCAAAATTGTATCAAACACACTAAAAAAAAATTAAATTAGCCAAAAAATATATAAAAATAAAATAATAATTTTTAAGGGAGGCCTTCCCTGAAAAAATAATCAAACATAGTTGAATCTGCTCAAATCGACGAAATTCGTACAAATATGCGGTTTTGACAAGATTTTTCCGATTTTTAAGGGTTCCTTTGGGGACAAAAATTAATATTTATATAAAAAAATATTTTGGTTAAAATAACTATTTGCTAGAATTTTTTTAATTTTTAAGAGGGTTTTCGGTGGAAAAATCAGAAAAATAGGTATTTTTTTATTTTTTTAGGGTGTTTTGGGGTTAAAAAAATTCAAAATTGTATCAAACATACTAAAAAAAAATTAAATTGGCCAAAAAATGTATAAAAATAAAATAATAATTTTTAAGAGGGCCTTCCCTGAAAAAATAATCAAACATAGTTGAATCTGCTCAAATCGACGAAATTCGTACAAATATGCGGTTTTGACAAAATTTTTCCTATTTTTAAGGGTTCCTTTGGGGGACAAAAATCAATTTCTATATAAAATGAAAAATATTGGTAAAAATAACTATTTGCTGGAATTTGTTTTAATTTTTAAGGGGTTTTGTGCATTAGGTATACTAAGCATGTTTTCCAAGTTAGTCCCCGTAGTGTAAACTCCATCAAACGTTCAAATGTAGCAGGGGCATTGCATAGTCCAAAGGGCATAACATTAAATTGCCACAGTTCGGTCCCGGTCGAGAAAGCGGATTTTTCCTTGTCTTCCGGATGAAGCTCTACTTGCCAATAGCCACTTTTTAAGTCTAATGTGGAAAACCATTTTGACCCCGTAAGTGTGTCCAGGGTATCATCAATTCTTGGTAGTGGAAAACTGTCCTTCTTCGTGACGTCATTCAGTCTTCGGAAATCAACACAGAATCTGGTGGAACCATCTTTCTTTTTAACTAGGACTACTGGAGATGACCATGGGCTCCGGGATGGTTCTACGATGCCTTGATTTTGCATGTCTTCAAGTAACTTTTCAACTTCTCCTTTCTTGGCTAAAGGAATATCTTCTGGGTGGTTGTTTTATCGGTGATGCGTCTCCAGTGTTTATTCGATGTTGAACTACACTGGTTTTACCCAAATCTTTTCGGATAAAGAAGAAGAACATCTTGATTTCTTCTTAAAAGTTCTTCCAGCATTGATACTTGGACTGGGTCTAACAAGGATTTTGATGAAATCACCAGGTCTTGTAGAGCATCAGGTAGTTTACGTGTGGAGACTCCTGCAGGTGTGGTACAGGGATAGGTAACTGTCATAGCAGCAGGTTGACAGGTACCGATTTTGTCACCCATTTTAACCTGTTGAGGGAAATCTTTCAGGTTCATCATTCTCACAAATACCATATTTCCTTTGGTTTGCGCCAAAGTTCTTGCTGGTAGAATTCCTTTAGCGTATAACGGACAATTTTCTACTGGTTCGACTAAAACGATTTCACCTTCTTCTGAGTCTTCAAACCTTGCTTGTAAGATGCTTTCTGAGTTTGGCCACCCACACACATACACCCTAAAAAATAAAAAATACCTATTTTTATGATTTTTCCACCGAAAACCCCTTAAAAATTAAAAAAATTCTAGCAAATAGTTATTTTAACCAAAATATTTTTTATATATAAAACTTAATTTTTGCCCCTCAAAGGAACCCTTAAAAATAGGAAAAATCTTGTCAAAACCGCATATTTGTACGAATTTCGTCGATTTGAGCAGATTCAACTATGTTTAATTTTTTTTCAGGGAAGGCACCCTTAAAAATTATTCTTTTATTTTTATAAATTTTTTGGCCAATTTAATTTTTTTTAGTATGTTTGATACAATTTTGAATTTTTTTAACCCCAAAACACCCTAAAAAATAAAAAATACCTATTTTTCTGATTTTTCCACCGAAAAACCCCTTAAAAATTAAAAAAATTCTAGCAAATAGTTATTTTAACTAAAATATTTTTTTATATAAAAATTAATTTTTGCCCCCAAAGGAACCCTTAAAAATAGGAAAAATCTTGTCAAAACCGCATATTTGTACGAATTTCGTCGATTTGAGCAGATTCAACTATGTTTGATTTTCTTTCAGGAAAGGCCCGCCTTAAAAATTATTATTTTATTTTTATAAAATTTTAAAAAATTTTACCAGTGGCGTTTGAACAAGATTTGTATTGAATTTTGAAAGAGCAAAATAGTACGCCACTGCTTTTCTTTAAATCAATATTATTTTGAAATACGCATTAACTTAGAAGTTAATCTGGTCTCTTGATATTTTTTCGTACGGTAAACGGTTTTCGTTTAAAGAATATAAAAGCTATATATATACATGACAAAATTGCTAAAATCTAATATGGTGTTTAGTATGTAAAATATTCGTTTTGTCTAATTTGTATTAAAAAGGAATCAAATACTTACATTACTACGTCGACGAAATTCGTACAAATATGCGGTTTTGACAAAATTTTTCCTATTTTTAAGGGTTCCTTTGGGAGGCAAAAATCAATTTCCATATAAAAAGAAAAAATTGGTAAAAATAACTATTTGCTGGAATTTGTTTTAATTTTTAAGGGGTTTTCGGTGCAAAAATCAGAAAAATAGGTATTTTTTAATTTTTTTAGGGTGTTTTAGGGTTAAAAAAATTCAAAATTGTATCAAACACACTAAAAAAAAATTAAATTGGCCAAAAAAATATATAAAAATAAAATAATAATTTTTAAGGTGGGCCTTCCCTGAAAAAAATCAAACATAGTTGAATCTGCTCAAATCGACTGAAATTCGTACAAATATGCGGTTTTGACAAGATTTTTCCTATTTTTAAGGGTTCCTTTGGGAAAAATCAAACATAGTTGAATCTGCTCAAATCGACGAAATTCGTACAAATATGCGGTTTTGACAAGATTTTTCCTATTTTTAAAGGTTCCTTTGAGGAGCAAAAATTAATTATAAAAAAATATTTCAGTTAAAATAACTATTTGCTGGAATTTTTTTAAAATTTTTAAGGGTGTTTTCGGTGGAAAAATCAGAAAAATAGGTATTTGTTTATTTTTTAGTGTGTTTTGGGGTTAAAAAAATTCAGAATTGTATGAAATATACCAAAAATAAAAATAAATTGGCCAAAAAAATTATAAAAATAAAATAATAATTTTTAAGGGGTGCCTTCCCTGAAAAAATAATCAAACATAGTTGAATCTGCTCAAATCGACGAAATTCGTACAAATATGCGGTTTTGACAAGATTTTTCCTATTTTTAAGGGTTCCTTTGAGGGGCAAAAATTAATTTTTATATAAAAAAATATTTTGGTTAAAATAACTATTTGCTAGAATTTTTTTAATTTTTAAGGGGTTTTCGGTGGAAAAATCATAAAAATAGGTATTTTTTATTTTTTTAGGGTGTATGTGTGTGGGTGGCCAAACTCAGAAAGCATCTTACAAGCAAGGTTTGAAGACTCAGAAGAAGGTGAAATCGTTTTAGTCGAACCAGTAGAAAATTGTCCGTTATACGCTAAAGGAATTCTACCAGCAAGAACTTTGGCGCAAACCAAAGGAAATATGGTATTTGTGAGAATGATGAACCTAAAAGATTTCCCTCAACAGGTTAAAATGGGTGACAAAATCGGTACCTGTCAACCTGCTGCTATGACAGTTACCTATCCCTGTACCACACCTGCAGGAGTCTCCACACGTAAACTACCTGATGCTCTACAAGACCTGGTGATTTCATCAAAATCCTTGTTAGACCCAGTCCAAGTATCAATGCTGGAAGAACTTTTAAGAAGAAATCAAGATGTTCTTCTTCTTTATCCGAAAAAGATTTGGGTAAAACCAGTGTAGTTCAACATCGAATAAACACTGGAGACGCATCACCGATAAAACAACCACCCAGAAGATATTCCTTTAGCCAAGAAAGGAGAAGTTGAAAAGTTACTTGAAGACATGCAAAATCAAGGCATCGTAGAACCATCCCGGAGCCCATGGTCATATCCAGTAGTCCCTGGACACACTTGATATTTTTTCGTACGGTAAACGGTTTTCGTTTAAAGAAATAAAAGCTATTATGATACATGGCAAAATTGCTAAAATCTAATATGGTGTTTTGTATGTAAAATATTCGTTTTTGTCTAATTTGTATTAAAAAGGAATAAATACTTACATTACTACGTGACGAAATTCGTACAAATATGCGGTTTTGACAAAAATTTTTCCTATTTTTAAGGGTTCCTTTGGGAGGCAAAAATCAATTTCTATATAAAAAGAAAAAAATTGGTAAAAATAACTATTTGCTGGAATTTGTTTTAATTTTTAAGGGGTTTTCGGTGCAAAAATCAGAAAAATAGGTATTTTTTAATTTTTTAGGGTGTTTTAGGGTTAAAAAAATTCAAAATTGTATCAAACACACTAAAAAAAAATTAAATTGGCCAAAAAAATATATAAAAATAAAATAATAATTTTTAAGGGGGCCTTCCCTGAAAAAAAATCAAACATAGTTGAATCTGCTCAAATCGACGAAATTCGTACAAATATGCGGTTTTGACAAGATTTTTCCTATTTTTAAGGGTTCCTTTGGGGAGCAAAAATTAATTTCTATATAAAAAAAATATTTCAGTTAAAATAACTATTTGCTGGAAATTTTTTTAATTTTTAAGGGGTTTTCGGTGGAAAAATCAGAAAAATAGGTATTTGTTTATTTTTTAGGGTGTTTTGGGGTTAAAAAAATTCAAAATTGTATCAAACATACTAAAAATAAAAATAAATTGGCCAAAAAAATTATAAAAATAAAATAATAATTTTTAAGGGGGCCTTCCCTGAAAAAATAATCAAACATAGTTGAATCTGCTCAAATCGACGAAATTCGTACAAATATGCGGTTTTGACAAGATTTTTCCTATTTTTAAGGGTTCCTTTGAGGGGCAAAAATTAATTTTTATATAAAAAAATATTTTGGTTAAAATAACTATTTGCTAGAATTTTTTTTTAATTTTTAAGGGGTTTTCGGTGGAAAAATCATAAAAATAGGTATTTTTTTATTTTTTTAGGGTGTATGTGTGTGGGTGGTCAAACTCAGAAAGCATCTTACAAGCAAGGTTTGAAGACTCAGAAGAAGGTGAAATCGTTTTAGTCGAACCAGTAGAAAATTGTCCGTTATACGCTAAAGGAATTCTACCAGCAAGAACTTTGGCGCAATCCAAAGGAAATATGGTATTTGTGAGAATGATGAACCTGAAAGATTTCCCTCAACAGGTTAAAATGGGTGACAAAATCGGTACCTGTCAACCTGCTGCTATGACAGTTACCTATCCCTGTACCACACCTGCAGGAGTCTCCACACGTAAACTACCTGATGCTCTACAAGACCTGGTGATTTCATCAAAATCCTTGTTAGACCCAGTCCAAGTATCAATGCTGGAAGAACTTTTAAGAAGAAATCAAGATGTTCTTCTTCTTTATCCGAAGAAGATTTGGGTAAAACCAGTGTAGTTCAACATCGAATAAACACTGGAGACGCATCACCGATAAAACAACCACCCAGAAGAATTCCTTTAGCCAAGAAAGGAGAAGTTGAAAAGTTACTTGAAGACATGCAAAATCAAGGCATCGTAGAACCATCCCGGAGCCCATGGTCATATCCAGTAGTCCCTGGACACACTTACGGGGTCAAAATGGTTTTCCACATTAGACTTTTTAGGAAAAGATTTGTCAAAACCGCATAATTTGTACGAATTTCGTCGATTTGAGCAGATTCAACTATGTTTGATTATTTTTTCAGGGAAGGCCCCCTTAAAAATAATTATTTATTATTATATTTTTTGGCAAATTTAATTTTATTTTTAGTATGTTTGATACAATTTTGATTTTTTTAACCCCAAACCACCCTAAAAAATAAAAAATAGCTATTTTTCTGATTTTTCCACCGAAAACCCTCTTAAAAATTTAAAAAAATTCTAGCAAATAGTTATTTTAACCAAAATATTTTTTTATATAAAAATTAATTTTTGTTTCCCAAAGGAACCCTTAAAAATAGGAAAAATCTTGTCAAAACCGCATATTTGTACGAATTTCGTCGATTTGAGCATATTCAACTATGTTTGATTATTTTTTCAGGGAAGGCCCCCTTAAAAATTATTATTTTATTTTTATATTTTTTTGGCTAATTTAATTTTTTTAGTGTGTTTGATACAATTTTGAATTTTTTTAACCCCAAAACATTCTAAAAAATTAAAAAATACCTATTTTTCTGATTTTTGCACCGAAAACACCCTTAAAAATTAAAACAAATTCCAGCAAATAGTTATTTTTACCAATTTTTTTCTTTATATGAAATTGATTTTTGCCCCCAAAGGAACCCTTAAAAATAGGAAAAATTTTGTCAAAACCGCATATTTGTACGAATTTCGTCGATTTGAGCAGATTCAACTATGTTTGATTATTTTTCAGGAAGGCCCCTTAAAAATTATTATTTTATTTTTATAAATTTTTTGGTCAATTTAATTTTTTTTTAGTATGTTTGATACAATTTTGATTTTTTTTAACTCCAAAACACCCTAGAAAAATAAAAAAATACCTACTTTTTTGATTTTTCCACCGAAAATCCCCTTAAAAATTAAAAAAGTTCTAGCAAATAGTTATTTTAACCAAAATATTTTTTTATATAAAACTTAATTTTTGTTTCCCAAAGGAACCCTTAAAAATAGGACAAATTCTTTTCAAAACCGCATATTTGTACGAATTTCGTCGATTTGAGCATATTCAACTATGTTTGATTATTTTTTCAGGGAAGGCCCCCTTAAAAATTATTATTTTATTTTTATATATTTTTTTGGCTAATTTATTTTTTTTTAGTGTGTTTGATACAATTTTGAATTTTTTTAACCCCAAAACACTCTAAAAAGTTAAAAAATACCTATTTTTCTGATTTTTGCACCGAAAACCCTCTTAAAAATTAAAACAAATTCCAGCAAATAGTTATTTTTACCAATTTTTTTCTTTTTATATAGAAATTGATTTTTGCCCCCAAAGGAACCCTTAAAAATAGGAAAAATTTTGTCAAAACCGCATATTTGTACGAATTTCGTCGATTTGAGCAGATTCAACTATGTTTGATTATTTTTTCAGGGAAGGCCCCCTTAAAAATTATTATTTTATTTTTATATATTTTTTTGGCTAATTTAATTTTTTTAAGTGTGTTTGATACAATTTTGAATTTTTTTAACCCCAAAACATTCTAAAAAAATTAAAAATACCTATTTTTCTGATTTTTGCACCGAAAACCCCCTTAAAAATTAAAACAAATTCCAGCAAATAGTTATTTTTACCAATTTTTTCTTTTATATAGAAATTGATTTTTGCCCCCAAAGGAACCCTTAAAAATAGGAAAAATTTTGTCAAAACCGCATATTTGTACGAATTTCGTCGATTTGAGCAGATTCAACTATGTTTGATTATCGCGCTCTACCATACCATCGGACTGGGGATGAAGAGGTGTTGTTCTTGTTTTATGGATTCCCAGGAGATTACAATGGTTCTTAAAAGATCGGACTCAAAGTTTCTGCCTTGATCGGAATGTATTTCTCTAGGAACTCCATAGCGACAAATCCATTGTTGAAATAATACATCAGCAACAGTGATAGCTTCTTGATTTGGGATTGGGTAGACTTCTGGCCATTTACTGAAGTAATCCATCGCTACCAATATATAGCGATTCCCTGATTTACTAACTGGAAATGGCCCTGCTATGTCTATGGCAATTCTTTCAAAAGGTGCCCCTACATTGTATTGCTTCATCTTGCCATGGCTTCGTGTTTTCGGTCCCTTGCTGAAAGCGCAGTCCTTACACATTCTGCACCAGTCTTTTACGTCTGCACGACTTCCTAGCCAGTAGAACCTTTCTCGAACCTTTTCAAGAGTCTTCATAACTCCGAAATGGCCACCTCCTACACCATTATGCAAGGCTTGCAATACTTTAGGAATCCTTTTGGTTGGTAAGATTATCTGATGTTTATGGATTTTGCCGTCAGAACTTTCCCAGACCCTTTGTAATAGGCCATCTTTAATAACCAAAGAGTCCCATATGGCCCAGTACCCTTTATGTCTTGGAGACTTTGAAGCTATTTGCTGATATGGTGGCCTTTTCACATTTTCTGTCTTAAGTTTGACAATGTCTCCAAAATCTGGATCTTCTAGTTGTTCTTTTGCCAAGATCTTAGGGTCCCATTCTTGAGAGCACTGGATGCGTGTTCTTCGGCAGTGGAATTTATCGGGATCTTCTTGCTCTTCTCGTCTGCTGCAGTGTTTGCATTCGTCCGGGCAGGGTCGTCTTGATAGAGCGTCAGCATTCTTATGGTTCAGTCCTTTTCGATGTTCGATTTTAAAGTCGTATTCTTGAAAAACATTTGATGACCACCTGAAAAA